>BMAW01016158.1:2089675-2114618 GCA_019974015.1 Nephila pilipes
ATATATATATATATATATATATATATATATATATATATATATATACAGACAAATACACATGTTTGCAAAATTAACAAAATTTACCCATTTTTCTAATTTCTGGAAAACTAATGGACAGATTTAAATTAAATTTGGTATTAATTGTACATTTGTAACAAAGAAAGAGATGTATTCTCAAAAGTCATTTTATGTACGCTTTAGTATCAGTAAAAATCAAAGAGCAGGGATATCAAAAATCCGCGTTGCAGTATCGAACTGGAAATAAGTCTAATATGGTGTATGGTCTCCTCTCAGAGGCTGACAGGTAGCACCGCGTAACATACTGGAACGAAGGCAGTTGAGAAGTCCTTATTTCAGTCGATTCCACTCCTGCTGCAAGGTAGTTTTTAGATACGGAATGGCTCTCGGAGGGGAATGACGCGATGCCATTGCTCTCTCAAAAGTGTCCCAGGTGCACTCTACAGGGTAAAGTCTGAGGATGTGACTGGCAATTCCATGTGTGGAATATCCTCGCTTTCCAGATAATCGTCGACCAGCTGAACCTTATGTTGTTATGGGTGACGTTGTCACCCATTAACAGGAGCCCAGAACCAAAATAATGCTGCCCAAACTATTATACTTCCACCACCGTAATAATCCTTTTCTCTGTTGTAGGTGAATTGGCATAATGTCCTAGGCTCTCTCAACATACAGGTACGTCAAGAATAAGTATACAAGCTGAATCATAACTCATCTGTAAATGACACGTTCTATGATGTCTGGACCAAGGCGCATGTTGTCTGCACCATGCTAAACATGCTGCTTTGTGTGTTAAAGTGAGCGGAACGCAAAGTAACAAGTCTTCTGACATACAGCTCTTTCTTATAAAGCCTTCGGGAAACTATACACCATGATACTCGGTTCCAGTGGCAGTATATAGCTCACGTGAAATCTGTGAAGCTGTATTGGTCATGTGTCGCTGCTCTAAAAGTGTCTAGTAAAAATCCTCGTCCATCGTTGTAGATCTTGGATATTACCTTATTCAGGTCTTTTAAATATGGATCCAGTGTCTCAAAAATTGCAGACGACACTCAGCTTTAATTTCAACTCTCCGCTTATGATTGGCCAGCCTCCAATCCAATAACAACTTTCCATCATCTCATTCCGTTATTCATACGTTTGTGGCTACTCATTTTACTTGATACCTTATAAAATTTACACAAAATCTTGCGCGAAACACGGCGAACGTTGAGGAGGAGTACGAACACACAAATCGCCTATAGTCTTTCGTGCGCTTATATCCCATCCACAATCACAAAATTCACGGATACTGTTACTTATTCGACACTGAATATTTTCAAAATTCTTCTGTGGTGTACTTAGTACTGCTAGTTTAATAATTTTTGTAAAAATAAATATAATTAGCAAATTCTACAAATTTTGCCCTTGAATGTAGTTGTAGTTTATGGTCAAATAAAGGCAAAAATAAAATGTGAGCATAACAGGTTGTTATTTAAGTCTCCCTCACTATGAATAAACTTATAGATTTGTTTGAAAAATTTTCAAAAACAACATATTTTCATGATTTTTTTTGATTATATATTTCAGTGTCTCTTTATATTTTCAACCTGATAAATGGTTATATTTAAGAGTCAAATAACAGTAAAAAAATTAGCCTTATTAATTAATATTTAGGTTTCCGGCTTAAATTCTAAGCGTTTAGTATTTTTCGGAAAAATTTACAAAATACCTTATTTTGGCAAATGTTTTTAAAATATTAAAAAACAAAATTACTTATATAAATAAAACCCTAAATGAATGGCAGCATTTTCTTCGACATTTAGTCCCTCATCAAACACTATATCAACAAAAGAAAGACAAAATAAATATTAAAAATTAATGTTTTAAATCAAAATGTGAATCAAGTGCTTATTTTCTGGAACTCCTTCTTGATATTGAAATTAGGCGAAAATATTTGGTCCTGCAGCCGATCGAATGTAACCATCTCGCTGCTCTTCTCCATAAATTTATGTTACTATTATTAAAAAAAACAAAAAAAAATGCATTTATATAATAATACATCCTACTGCTTGAGTACGAAAAGGAATCACTAGCTCTCTCGTCATATTTCTTCCTGTCTCAACAATTTCAATTAGCTTTTCATGCTTTTATTTGAAATGAGTGAAGATTGCTATGCAGTGGTTGATGGTCAGTCAATGAGTCCAGTCATTATTTTAAGATAAAATTAATTTTTAGTGGTAATAAATGTTAATACATCACTATCGTTGGTAGGAATTCTTGCTTTCTGGATTGTTTTTAGTACAAGCAAACGAATGAGTTTCCTTCTATCAAATAATATTCCCAAAATAGTGGTTTCAGGGTGGGACATGCAATCATTTGTCTGTGAAGTAGAATGAACTATAGTTCTCAGATCCTCCTCTAAATACTGACTGTCTTGAAATGTCTTTAAAAAAATCTCAGTAGCATATTTAGTTGATGAATATCGTTTCATTTTTACAGAAAACCAAGAAAAAGGTTATACTCTTATAACAAACTCATCTTACTTGCAAAGATTGCGGCCGAGATACTTTATGGCAACATACAAAAGAAGAAATCCTGTGTTTGCTAAGATAAATTATCTTGCATGCGATCAGTTTTTTAGTTCTTTAAGCACTAAATATATTCTATAAGACGCTGAGACATAATAATTTGACTCATGTCGCACAGATATTTCTGGTCAGTTTTTAAATTCTTGTTACGAACCTCCAGATAGATACAGTAGATTTTTTTAATGAAACCACTAGTAGATCTTAACAATTAATGGTAAAGATGCTTTTGTCAATTGATCCACTAACGCTCTTTTAAGACAATTCAACCCAGCAAGTACTTTGAGGAGGATTTGAGAGCTATTATTCCATCCAATTTATAAGCAAATGCTTGAATGTCGCGCCCCCCCCCCCGAAACCATTCTCTTGAGAATGTTATTGGACTGAAGGGAAAAAAAATATTTTTTTGCTTGCCCTGAAAAGGATCCAGAAACCAAGAAATCCTACATACGATAATGATACAAGAACATTTTTACCATCAAAAATTAATTTTAAGGCACCACATGACTGGCTGTTAACCTTTGCATCGTATCCACCATTCATTTCAAAACACAGCTAGTCAAAAAAAAATACATCATAAATGAGTAGAATATGATGGAAATTGTTACACAGAATAATAGATATGTAAATAAGTGATTTTACATACAAGAAGATATAATGCCTCCCAATTACCCTATTATTATTATATCATTTCAAATATCGAATTTTAATCAATTAAAACAATCACAAGTTATTAGTTTAATCACTTATTTATTTATGCTATTATTGGAAAACCATTCTATCAGTTCACGGTCCCTTAACACGTTTACTAATAAGTTTTACGTAAATATTAAATACCAATCTTACCCCGATACTTGGATCCGAACAGGTGATTATGTAGATACGACGATGCTTTATCTTCAGCTTCTACAAGACAGAATCAGATCTTTTCTCCAGTAATATTAAATTAGATTCACATACTCACTAGTATATTCCACGTAATATTCAATTCCTTCTCACTCCTTCTTCTCTCTACCAACTTCGGTATGTGTTAGATTCCATTTTCCTCTATCAATTCACTACACAACTTTATTAACTAATTAATTTACTTAGATCACGTTTAATTTGACTGAGTTGAGATTTTATTTTTCGTAGATAAATTTATAAAGAGTCCCCCCAAGGGAGAAATAGAAGAACAAGATAATTTTAATTCAGTGACGAAAATGTAGGGGGGGATCAGAAGGAAGTAGGACCCTTTCTCGAGACGATGCAAGTAGCAGCCCTACGAAGTACATATTCAATTAGAGTGTGGATAGTGTCCAAAGGAATAGCTGTCCATGTGCTTTCTACCCTCCTCAACAATTCATCCTCCGATTGAATCAAGCAAATGAGGCAAACCACATTCCAAATATGCTCGATCGGCGAGAGATAATGAGACATTGCTGGTAGAGAATGCAATTGAATATGCTGCTAGACTTGTTCATTGATGAATGTAGAAAGCGATCGCGCACTGCCTTACTGGAAAGCTCTATTTTTAATCGCTAAATGTAGGAAGCACAATTGGCTTGAGCTCTTCGTCGTCTTTCCGTCAATGTGTATCTGATGTGTGTGTGACCTGCTCAAGAGGTGACCACCTATTGTGTCTGGAGGTACCCCAAACATTAAGCCACTAAATATCGCATTGCACCATTCAGTCATCTAAGTGGCTCATTCCTGATATCTTTCATGTCTTCTGGTCGGCATCAATGGCTGTCTTCGTAAAGGATAGCTTGTGTGCAAAGCGCTTTCACACAATCGTCATGAAATTGTTCTCTCAAAAATTGGAGCATCCAAAGTTCCCTGCACATTCCATAGAATGTCCAGAGTAGTTGATTGTGAATCCACCACCACATCCCTTTGGATATATCGATAGGGGCGTTCGGTGATACGTCTAGGTGAATCTGGTCTTTCACAACGATTCTCATTTCGTTCTTCGAACAATCTGGTCCAACTTCTATGCACAGTTGATACATTTACGAACGTTTAAACTGCGATTCAATTGTATGAGCAATCAGGTACATGTAAGCCTACAATTCGAGTCTGAATAGAACCATCCGAATACCAGAACTGCCATCGGTGATGTAATCCAGGCATCTGTTACTCCACACGTGTCTACTGGAACGTAGAACTCCTCCGAATTCTGGATTCCCTTGACGACAGAGAAACAAAAGTTGGCTCATCAGTCGTTATCTTCCCTTTTTTCACGTGATATAATCCCGTGACCAACGTGCATTTCTGGTTACCTAGATAACTTATTTAGAAGCGTATTCCAGGAAATTTGCATATTTATACGGTCGATTCTTAATGGTGTTGTACTTCCTATGTCGGACAGTGTATAAGCATTTAAGAGCTAAATAAAATAGTTGAGACAGGCACAAACATGAGGAAAGAGTTAGTGATTCCATTTAGCACATACGCAGTAAATTTTACTGTTAAAGAAGTAACATAAGCCTCGGTCTCTTCTATCATGCTTTTGGAGAAAAGAGGCGAGACAATTACATCCGATCGGCTTGGGACCAATAAATTTCGCCTCATTTCAATGAAAGAAGCTCCAGCAAATGAACTCTTAATATACATTTTGATTTAAGAACATCATTTCTCATTTATTTTATCTCTCTTTTGTTGATAGAGTATTCAATGGTAAGCAGATGAAAGAAATGAATGAAAAAGTATTTTGAATTTTTTAAAAAAAATAGCATTATATCAAAATCTGAATATTACTCAAAAATCAATATATTTTGAAAGGGAACTTAAATGGGTCGAGGAAATTACTACATTTGTTTTCAGGTCTTATTTATGCAAGCAATTTTGTAATTTGAACATTTGAAAAAATTCTTAAAAATAAGGTATTTTTGAAATTTTTACGGATATTCATTTGTAATATTTAGTTAATATCTTACAGATGGATTGTAACTGTGTACAAACGAGCCTTAAAAAATATATCTCTAACACATCGGCTGGTAAGTTCCCAGTCTGACTCACAGATGGTGCCACAAATACAGAATTAATATTTTTTAATAAGTATTAACTTTCAAAAGGTAGATGTAAAAATTTTATGACGATCTGACTTTTGGTTCAAAAGTTACAGTGGTTTAAGTGAAACAAATTTTATTTTGAAAACAATGGAAGAAAAAGAATTTCATGTGTTGATAAAGCATTGCTTTTTAATATGAAAAAACACCGTTGAAACGAAAGCATTTCTTGGTAAGTGTTATCCGGACTCTACACTAGAAAAATCTACCATTATTAACTGGTTTGCTGGATTTAAACGTGTTCGTACGAACACCAATGATGCGCCACATTCTGGTCGCTCGAAAGAGTGGTTTTACCAGAAAACATCAAGACTTCGCAAAATCGTTTCGACAAACCGTAAAGTGAAGTTGCAAGAGATAGCTGACACTCTCAATATATCAAAGGAACGAATAGGCTTTATTTTGTATGTACGTTTGCCTATGAGAAAGCTGTTTTCGATGTGGGTGCCGCGTGTGCTAACAGTTGACCAAAAACAACAAGTCGATGATTCCGAGTGCTGTTTGAAGCTGTTTCGACAAAATAAAAAATACTTTCTGTGTTAATACGTAACAAAGGACGAAATTTGGATCCTCCATTACACACCAGAGTCAAATCGGCAGTCAGCTGGGTTGACAGCAGCCGGTCAACCTTACTCAAAGTGGTAAAAAGCGCAACAGAAGTCAGGCAAAGTTATGACGTCCGTATTTTGGTATGCGTACGGTATTTTGCTTATCGATTACTTTGAAATAGGCACGATAGTCAATAGCGATCACTACATGGCCCAACTGGATCGTTTGAACGAGGAAATTTCGAAGAAACGGCCCCATATGCAAAGAAAGATAGTGATCTTTTCCAAAGACAATGCACCATGTCACAAATCTTTGGCTACGATGGTAAAATAGCACGAATTACAATTTTAATTGCTTCCTCACCCACCCTAATCTCCAGATTTGGCCTTCCGCTACTACTACCTGTTCGTAGACCTAAAAAATTCTCACTGGAAAGAGATTTGGCTCGAATGAGGAGGTGATTCCCGAAAGAAACACCTATTTTGAAAAGCCAAAGATAAATCGTTCTTCAAAAAATGAATTGAAATGTTTGAGAATTACTTGAATGATTGTATCTCTCTTGAGGAAGACTATGTTGATGAATAAAATTGAGTTTACTGAATAAGTTGTGTTTTCTTCATTTGATGCGGAACTTATCGGTCAATGTGTTATATTTCATCTGTAACGTTTAATTAATCCTTTCACGACTAAGGAAAATATTTTCCCCATTTTAAAATTGGTGATAGTAGTATTTAATTATAACCTTATCTGTATTTTTTATACAGAATGTCAAAATGGAACGTATGTTGAACGCAATTACGTTCTAATTTGTTATTATGGGAACCTTTACGGGGAAAAAACTGTCAAGTCAATTGGCGCCAATGGCAAAACATTCGCGGGCTGTACTCTGTTATTACTTCAGTTTATTGTGTCATGTAATATTATTATTACTGTGTTTTCTAGCATATTTTATGTTATTGAGTAAGTATAATTTTGTGCAATAATGAAGTATAAATGAACAAATGAAAGCACAAATGCCTGATAGTGACAATTAATTATATGGGTAAAATAATCTTTCCCATAAAATTCCAAAACAATTACACATTGTTATGAGTTTTTCTTCAGCTTTTTATTCATTTTATGTCTAAACAAACTAAAATATACAGTGTTACATGCTAATATTTACTCTTAGCAACCTTATGATCTTGTAATAGTTAATACCTTAACCCCACCAACTCATCCTGCAGTATAAATCGTTTTGAAAAAATTGCGTCTCATTCTCGTCACCATTTCAAAACTATTTTTTTAAAAAAAAATTAAGAAAACTACATTAATCTTTTTGCATTGTCACAAATGTTAGTTGTCTTTTAAGTTTATTGACTATATTTTTGCTGTAATAATTACATTTTATTTTTCTTATTTTCAAATAGCATCAATTGAAAGTGTGTTTATTTCTGAAAGTGTGGATTTGAGATTCGCAAAAGAAAGTTGAAACTTAAGTCCTCAACATTAACTAACATTATACAAAATAACACGCTATTATCAAACTCTGAAATCACGTAGTTATTATAGCACTGATAAAGTAGGAAAGGTCGTATTTGATTCGTGACATTGTATCTATGACACAAATACAAACATCAATTCTTTGAAAGAATATGTTTTCTCCTTCATAATTGTCTCATTTTATCTAGAATGATTTTTAGCATAGTCCCAATATCACATAGTGCATATCTAGAGGTGGGAAAAATCAATCCAATCTAATCTTAAGAAGTGAGTCAAAATGTATTTTCCTAGAAACCCCAAAATAAATTGCCATTACACAAATATGATGCGTGATGATATTTCACATGTTTCGAGATCATAAAGAAATGACGCGTTAAATTTTTCTGGACAAAGTTGAGAGATTTCGCCTTCAGAGACTAATGAGTTAAAAAAATATCTATAAGTGAAGATTATACACAAACTCAGTGTATTTTAGTGAAGTATAATGGTGCCGAAAGATACGCATGAATGATAGATATATCAATGCTATTAAAATCCCGAATCCTTTAGAGAAAAGCTTTTATCATTACAAGGAGAGATACCAAACAGATCGATAGCTTTTATCACCCCTTGCCTTACATAAGCCATCTATGAGCTTATGTCTGTGAAATGCATTGAGAATTACCAGCATTATAAAAATGATGACTCTGAAGCTCAAGATTTTCTAAGCTGAAAATTATGGTATGTACAAATGATATAATATTAATACACATACAGCAAATAGCTATAATTATTTTTGTTTTTATTTTTAAAAAAAATTTAAAACCTGAGGAGCTCTCTCCGGCTTTATTGTAATTATTACATCAACTAAATAATAAAATCAGATATTCTTCCTTATGAAGGAATTCATCAAATAATACACCTAACAAAAACAGTACATAAAATTTTAGTTATTTTATAGCGAATTAAAACTTGATAGTCCCAAAAAAATACGAGAGAATCTAAATAATATCTTTCAATTCAAACAATCGAAAACAGACAACTCTTAAAGCTATAAAATAACAACGCTAACCTAATAAAAGACAACTCTTAAAGCTATAAAATTATTGATTAAATTTAAGCAATACATAGGATTCAGTTCTGTATGTTACAAATGACGAGAATCGTATATATTGCTTACCAAATTTCTTTTTACCTTCACCTTTCCAGATAGAAATTACATCACAAGTCATATTTCAATATCTGCTCCATCTTTACTAATTTTAAAATGAAACAATGATAATTACTTTCGGGGGGGGGGGGGTAGCTAGGAATTAAATACAGATTTCCATTTCTGCATAATTTTTTTAAAAAAAAAGAGGAAGGAACTTGAAACACACAAGT
The DNA here is from genome assembly GCA_019974015.1 of Nephila pilipes. NCBI lineage: Eukaryota > Metazoa > Arthropoda > Arachnida > Araneae > Nephilidae > Nephila > Nephila pilipes. The sequence goes on from BMAW01016158.1 coordinate 2,098,704, forward strand.
AAAAAAAAATAATATATAGTATTGCCTCCTGATTTGACAGATTTCTGATTCATTACATTCTTTCTTTTCAGAGTTAAGAAAAAACATTTTATAGGGTTGTACATTTTTATTCTCGTGTTTGTTACATAATGAGCAAAATTCCTTTCACATATTAACTTTCAAGAAAACAAATTTTGTCATCATTGTAAAGCACGGCAATAAATTTAAGATTTTTTTCCCGTCTGATCCCTTTCTGTGCTCTTTAGTAACGGTATTTTACCTACGTAGTAACTTTAAATATGATCATAAACTCCGTTTGCTTGCCATAATTTGGTTGATGAAAAAAAAAAAAAAAAAGAAAAGAAAAAAAAAACGAAAGGTATTCAAAGTCTTGTTGAAACTCAGTTATTGTCAAAAGGAGAAAAAAAAAATTATTTTAATGAATTTTCTTAGTTTTACGAGTCTAATATAAATGCAATATATGTTAAGTGCATTCTTTACATAATAACGTGAATTACTACAGAATATATATATATATATATATATATATATATATAAGATCCGCCGAGTAACAGGGTTGATGCACTATAAATCTGGTCAAGATCTCAATCCTTCCGTAGATGTGGTGTGGAAATTTTGAGAGGAAGGGCCCGGCTCAAGTGTCATCCTCGTCCTCTGACCGAGGCTCAAAATTACGAGATCCGTCGCCAATAGTCCTCGTGTTGCTTTCCAATGCGACGTTAATAAACAATCACATCACATCCCCTTTAATGTCTAGTAAAACATTCTTTTGTTGTGTAATGCTGTAATTTTTTAACCTTAAACGATTTGCCAGAATTAACTTTACACTGAAAGGTAGGGAAAAGCTATTGGCTTAGAGTCTCACAATTCTATCCCACAGTCAAGTAACAAGGACAACAACTGAAATGGTACTTCACTCACATAACTTCATAACCGCGTAATTTTGGTATTTATTTTTATCTCTTTCAGAATAAATTCTAATTAGGTGACTGTCATCTAAGAAAAGCTGGCAACTGATAGACAGTTAAATGACTTTTCAAGAATGGATCAAAAAATACCTGTTTTTAAAGACAAATGGCATAGCCGTTGTGTACTGCCATCTATTAAATGGCTCCAAAACAAATGTAACGCTGATTTATAGGTTAGATTTGATTTAAAGAGCGCCATTTTCTGCCAAATCACAATCGCTAAGGACCCACCGTGTAGCCGGAACTGATGCAAGTTGAATCAGTCGGGTCCCAAAGTCTCCCCCCCGTTGGCGTGGTGAGGAAGTTAGGAGAAGGGGTGCCAGCTCAGGTGTCGTCCTCATCACTTGACCGAGGTTCAAAATTACGAGGTCCGTCACCAATAGCCCTCGTGTTGCTTCTAGTGCGACGTTAATAAAAACTAAACTAAACTAAGCCAAATCATAATTTGTTTCCTATCGCTTAGGGTTATCATCGTAAGTTTGTCCTAATTGAAGAGACTTGGATTCATGGGTGCTTTTTAAATCACCCTCGTAGTTGTAATTATCGTTATATTCATAAATATATTTATTTATTGGGTAATTAAGTATCTATTTATCAACCTTGGCTTCACTTAATCGATAATAATATTTTATTTATTACCTGAACACCATTTAAATGATGTTTAGATAATGAATAAAAATGTTGATTACACTACTTCGTGTATATTCTTTTTACCTTAGAGTAATAATTATCAAACTACGGAGCGCAGATCAAATCCTTCCCCCTCCCCTCGTGCGTTTTTCATCTGATCCGTCTTTTAGTATTGTTTTGACATGGAAAAATTTCTAGAAAAATTAGTTACAAAAGCATTTTTTCGGATCTTGATGCAAGTCGAAGCGCATTTCCATATTTCATAAACCATTTGGATGAACAGTTGTAGATTTTTCGCCATACCTTCCATTGGAAATGATTGATCTGTAAAATGATGATATGCTTAAAATGATATGATTAAAGAAATTGAACGATAACCCAGTTTTATAAATATCTTTCAGAAGATAAATACAATCAATCAAAATCATAGGCTCAGAGATTTATATCTGTATTTGGGAGTACTCACCAAAATGAAACGGCATTTTCGAAAGTGAAGAATGTAGAATCTCAATGAATATTAACAAATGAACATTTACAAATAACAATTTACTGATAGAAAGTACTTATTTCAAACTCCAATACGATGAGGATCATTTTTTTTATTTATTGGTTGTTTATTAAATTCACAAATAGGAGCAACACGAAAGTTGTTCGCGATGGACTTAGTAATTTTGAGCCTCGATCAAATGATGATTTCCCTCTCCAAACTTCCACACCAAAGGGATTACTTGGAGCCTCGATGGAATTAACTTGCATCAACCCCGCTATACGGCGGGTTTTTAGTGACATCAAAGCTCGAACCTATGACAGTATGAAAAATCGAAATACAGTATGAAGAAATACGAAATACAGTATGAAGTCGAAATACAGTATGAAGAAATAGTATCTCAGAAAAAAGAAAAAAAAAAACAATTATAGTAGTACCTCCCAATAAGGGACACCCACTGGACCAAAACTTTTGTCCCATAATAAGATGTAAATACTTATACTATTCAAAGGGGTCGAAACAACAGAACTGTCCCTTAAATAGAGGTGTCCCCTACAAAAGATACTACCGTACATTCATCGCATTAGTACAAAATTTATCCTGTTCTATAATACGTTTATTAATAAATGGAATTATAATTTTAAATATATAGCTTATATATTGCGTAATATATGTAATTATATATGTTTAATATTACTATAATAATATGCTATTATAATATATTAATGATATATTATATAATAATATTATTATACAATTAATATAATTTATATATATATATATATATATATATATATATATTATAATATGCTTAAATGTTACGTAAATATACGCTTCCTATTTTCTTAAAAAAAATTCTATCCTTGAATATAAAATCGTCCATATAAAAATTTTCGAGTTTACTACCTGGCTCGCCCAGTCTACAAATTTTACGATGTGACGCTTTTCAGATAATTTTTTTTTATCCTATGCCCGTCTCCGACCTTTCAGTCATGAATCGACGAGCAGCCCGATACAGTGAAGAACGATACAAGCTGTCAGTAACACACAAAGATGATGAGATAAAAGAGTTTAAAATATTGAGGACGGCAGGGCATAAGCTGAGATGATCTCCAGTCATGATCTCACCATGGTTGCAAAGAGGACAAATATATGTGCTCGTGAATCCAATTCTATACATATGGCTCTGTAGATAGTCATGGCCGGTTTCAAGTCTAAAGCAGGCCACTCCAACTGCTCTATATAAGAAACAGGAAATTCTTGATGACTTATTCAAAAGGAATTTCCATTTTTCCCCAGAAGTCTTTTCTCTGTACATGCTGAGAAGGTTAGATATGAGAGAAGATGATATATATCTTTTTATATGTTGCAGAGGCAGAGGAGGATTTGGTTGTATCATTTGAGATCAACCTTTGGCTAACATATCTGCCTGCATATTTCCATATATCCTGCAATGGCTTAAAATCCTTTGCAGGACAATGCGGTTCTTAATATTCAATACTTTGTCTATTTTTTCCATGCAGTTCTGAGAGATCTCACAATTTACAGTGATGGAAAATTGCTAAGAGAGTAATTGCCGTCTTGGAATCAAAGAAAAAGACAATATTTTTCTTTTTACTCTGCTCTATTTTATCTAAGGCTAAAGAGATGGCGGCTATTTCACCATCGAAGTTGTCAAAGTATTTTCCAATGGCAGAAGACAATGTAAATTCCGTAGAGTAAGCCACAGCTCCAGCATTGTTAATAGACTCTTCAGCTGAACCATTAGTGTAGACATGAAGCCAGGAATCAACCGGGAAATGTTCATGAATAATAGCTAAAGTAGTACGTTTCAAATCAGATTCGAGAAAGTATTTCTTGTTAATATCTAAAACAAGATCCAAATAACCTTCTGTAAATATAATATTTTTCAGTGTGTACCAAGGATCGGGAAAGGGGTGATTCAGGGGGCACCAAAGGTCACGGGCCAGAAAACTTCTCAAATAAGTTTTTTGGTCCTTGCCTTTGAGCAATTAACAGTACTGAACTAGAAGAAGTAATCAGCGTCATAGTACTGTGTGAGTGATACAACCATTAACAATTTTAAGTCTTGGGTTTTATTCATTCATCAATTAGTTAATCATTCATCAATAATTAACAAATTAGACTGCCATCAGAGAAGTCAACGTAATGATTCTAAAGGGATTGTTGTTAATACTAGTCCGTTCTTGGACTCTTTTTCATCTACTTGAATGGGAAAAAAATACCTAACGCTTAGAGCTTCTGTCGTAGATTTCAGGTAAAACTTTAGTTAATAAGAGTATATCATTTTTTTTTTCTTAGAGAAAATCTAAAATTTTGCTTAAGCGGGTGGGTCACTTCAAACCTCATTTTCTCTATCCCCGTCCTGTTAAAATGACCAGGTTTAAAGAACGTGTTTTACAAAAATTTACTGGTCGTATAGCCACCAATTTTTGTATGCATTTTTACCATTTTTAATAGAAGATTTTGTCAAAAATATTATTTTTAAAAAATTACGAGTTAATATATTAACTAATTTTTGTAAAACCTCAGTGGCACCTCTGCACTGAGTATTTGAATGAACAATGTATAAAAAAAGCCCATATATATCATAATACATTCTTTATTTATGAACATATTTACTGATATATGTATGTAAGTTGATAAAAGTACATTTAATGAGAAAACTGTTGTTGTTTATTTTCAGATAGTTCCTTAATATTAGGATCATAATCCGTATTTAATAGTTGAACGCATTTCGTTATCATTTCCAAGTTTATTTCTGATGGTACATTTGACAAAATTCGTTGAGAAAAACAATTTTTTATTTAAATATGTGAACCCAAACACCGTTAAAAGCGCATTAGCAATTTCCACATTGATATAAAGTTGTTTGGTATCCCATACGTTTAATACAATATTTACAATTTTTAGTGTAGAATCATTATTATCTACATTACCTTTCTGAAATTTTTCCTTCTTCTTCAGAAATCAAGCTTTCAAATTTATTTTCCCTCCTGTGTTGTTTTGAAATTCAACTAATTCCATTTCTAAATCAAGATACCGAGCCACAAAAATGCAGTTTACTCCATTGTTTCGAATTCCGTTTTATATAAATATAAAGTTAAAAGTGAAATGTATTTTTTTCTAAACTTTAAAGCCGATTAAATCTCTCTCGAAAACCTTCTTTAACGATTAAATATTTAATTACATTTTCTTAAATGGCAAGCGTATTTTAAAAATTATTTTGTTTTGAAAATATTTTTGTACTTGAGGGAAATACTTCATGAGACATTCATTTCCAAATCTATAGTGTAGATGTTAAGTCTCTTCATAAATGTTTAAATGTTTTCTAACATCATTAATTTGATTTGTCTATTTCCCTGAACTTTTAAGTTCATTTCCTTTGTTGCAACTTTACATTTTTGCAATCAATGGTGCAATACCTTGACATCAGTTCTGACTCCAACTCTGAAGATGAGAAATATCACACAAGAAGAATTTGGTTCCTCTCTCATTAACTGTATGCTTTCCAGTGCTACCTTAAATAGCGGTAGCAAAAGGTATTTAGTTCACTTCAGCTTCATTTCGTTTACACCGGCTTGCCTTGCCAGAATAGCCGGCTCTTCATCATAGTGGTAAAATAGCAGTAGGCTGGTGGTGATTATCAGTTGCCACACATTTAAATGCTGAATGATGTCACATAAGAGCATTTAATTACTTAACTAATCTACAAGAATGTTTGAAAAATCTTCAGAAATATCGCTTTTTTTAAATTCAAAAAGAGCTTTATATTTTCTAATAAATTGACGAACCGATTAAGAACGTGATCGCCACTAAGCCATCAGGTATCGTTGCGTGTCAAGATCTCAGAATATTTTCTTTCAATTTCTTCTAATTGTACAAATTCTCATTTATTAAGTTGACGACTTTTATTACAACTGGCATTACACAGGAAAATGTTTTAAAACTTTTTTCACACATAGAACTTGCTGATATATTATCAGAGAATCAAAAAATGTTTAATATTTTACTTAAGTTGCTGAATAATACCAATGTTTTTTCTATCATATAGGGAGCCCCGTCTGTTATTACAGAAGCAATTTTCTGTCGGCCAATATTCATTTCTTTAAATGCATTATTAAATTATTTAAAAATATCAAGACCGGTACACTTCCCTTTCAAAGTCATTAATTTCATTAGCTCTTCTTTCAGTATATTACCAGTTTATATCAAGCAAAATTGCTAGTTTTGCATAACCATATACATCATTACTCGCATCTAAAGCAATTGAATATATTTCTGCATACTTTAAGTCATTTTGTAATAGTAAAAATATGTTTCATTTTAGTTCTATTACTCGATCTTTAATTGCAACTTATTTATATACTTTATACGTATAATCTCAGGTCATTTTCTTTAAAATGTACAAAGTAGCTCTACATTCTAAAAAAGGTTGTCTTACAAAATCAATTCTTATAAAATGTTTCACTTGGTAATACAATGGGCTACTAGAAAACTAGTAACTAAAGTTTTATTTTTTGGAGTCAAGTTTCTTTAAAATTAAATTAAAATTTAAAAAATAAATCTAATTTGTAAGGGATCTATTTTTTGTAAAAAATATTCTCTCTTATCTTCGACTGTTGAAAATGTGAAATTTGAATGCAACTTTTTAAAATGTCTTTTTACATTGCATGTGCATGAAATGACTTTTTCATTTCAAATTATACACGCAGTAATTTTATTCTTTTCAATCCCTCTATTTATCTAATATAGATAAAAAAAATTGTATAGTCTGCATTTATTTTTTTAACCATTGACATAGTGCACTGCTACAAAAAAAGTTATTTAGAATACAGTTATTTTTAAAGAAACTTCTTACTGACGTACTTAATATACATACATATGTGGATGAGGAAATTTAGAAATAATAATAATTGAAATTTACTTTTCTAATTACATTTTAACATGTGCTAACATTTTATTTTTAATTTTATTAATATTATTATTATTATTATTAAAGATTAATTCGGGTTATAAAAGGCTTTCACCTTTGGTAATATGCTCATACGGCAATGAAAGTTTCGAGTCTATTTTCGGTAGCCTACATCTTCCCAATCAATATCACAGGTTCACCAAAATGAATATTAATTAGCATAATGTAAACATATTTCTGAGCTCCAGGTTCCACAAAAAAACAATTACTATCAAGGAAAGAAATTTCCTCCTTCAAATTCCCAACGCATTTTATTTTCACAAGCAAAACATTCTGAAGTACAAAAACGTTACCAATGTTACGACAAAAAAGAATAAAAACAGACGATTCTGACAGAAAAATCAATTATTCCATTAAATATTATATAATTAAGAGCCAATGCTAATTAATTATTGTAGATAATCATATATTTGGATATTAAAATAAAAGCAGAGGATAAAATATTAAATCAAATATATCTTATATAAGCAGACTTAATGTAATTATTATAATCTTATAATATTTTAATGTCAATCTTTTGAACATAACACCATATATCCTTTATGCTATGCCCACACATTTTTGTTGATGGCATTTTCTCAAAACAACGTGTTAGCAGATGTTAATATAGTTGAATTATAAAACACTTCAAGAAGAGAGACGCCTACGTCAAGGTTGTCTATTCGTTCATCACTGAAAGCTGGTATATTCTCGTTTTACGTTACTACGAATATGTTCACGAAGTTTATGACATAATATTTTAAGTCATATACAGGTGTAGCGATACCATAGAAAATCAGTTTGCCAATGTCTATTTGGAAATATTTTTTTTATAAATTCAATATTATATATTTATGCTTTAGTTTTTAATATTATAGACTGTCTGTCTTCTCTCATATGGTATAAAAATAAGTCATAAAAATCAACACGTGGGTCATTTAAAAAGCCTTTGTGGGTCAGTGTTTGACCAGCTGGTGATAGGTTCACCAGAATCGCTATAGTGAGGGAAATATATTCCTCTTGGTGTTGCTTTCGTAGGTCTTTATTAAAAGTTTAGTTAATTAGAATATTTTATTTTTCAGAGTAGAAATAAAAAATTTGCTTAATTGAACACAATTCAATACGAATTCTGAATATTATATTAGGAATATCTATTATGTAATCTTGTCGTCCTGCTCTAAGGTGAGAAAAAGGTATTAAAATAGTTTAATTGTAGCTTTGAGAATTCAGTTAACAAAAATGTTGGGGAACAGCGATTAATTTCCGGCACTGAAATAAAACGTTTTAAAGAAAATTTACAGATAGAATAATATGCATTTCAAAATATAATCCAGTTATATCAGTCTTGTATATAAGAAAAATAATAAGTTATTCATTATTTAAACTCCGTCTAAATTTTTGGAATTTAATTTGGGAAGCTAGAATGATATTTTTTATGTTGAGAAAAGGACACATATTCTTAAAACTGATGAAGGAAACTATTTAATTATTCAAACCAGTTTAAAAATGATTAATACGAAATTATTTATTATTTAATTCATATTTAATGATTTTTTTTTTAAATTTTTATCCAAATTGCAAAAATTCCTTAAATATATTAAAATACAATTAAGCCTTGGTGGTTGTGAGAAATGATTCATTAATTTAACATTCATTCAGTCAATTAATAACTGTTTGATACAATTACTTCGCATTAATTTTTATTAAAAACAGAGAAAAAACGAGAAACAATAGAAAACACCATGTTAACCATAAATAAAGCTAGTCACAAAAAAAAAAAGATGATTTCTGCTAGAAGTCAAAGCAACTTAGTATGATTAGTAATATCTTTTATCTGACGTATGATTCCAAAATGAAGAGAAGCACTTTAGCTTTACCTTTGCAATTTTAGTTCTTGAACCGGATCTATTTTTAACCGTAATGATCTAGAACAGAGTCATATCTTACATTAACATTCTCTTGAGAATTCTTAGAGGGCTAAGAAAAAGTCAGAAAAATTTCAATTTTTAATCGTTGTAATTATCTGCTTGGACTCGACATTCAAAAGGGGAACTCAGCAAAAATAATGATTAAATGAATATGAGATGCATGGATTAAAATCTTGTTGATAAGAGAACTGAGGTAATAATCATTACTGTGAAATTTATGAAATGACTGTTCTCTTTTGGCATATCCTGGATCCTGGTAATTACCAAAAAAATTTCTATCATTTAAAATCTCAGTGGTGCCATTATTTTATCGATCAAAGTGGTCTGTTTACCATCTAAAACTTATTTCGTCAATATGAAATTTCATGAGGGAAAATATGTTTAGAAAGACGTAGTTAAGGCGGATATAAATTAAATGAAAAAATCTAACAACTCTATCTCAATTTAACCACCACCCCTTTTTTTTTGTAGTGGTGTCCAGTTAATATAAAATAAGTCACCTTAAGCTTTCTTCATCAAATTGAAAGATTTAAATAAATGTGTTTTTAATTTTTATTTACTCCTTTAAATGAAAGTAGAATACCAACTTTCTCATGTTGCAAAAAATTTGCACGAAGATCATTATTTTCTCTGCATAGCCTGACAATTAAAACATACATATTTTAAAGTTTTGATCTAAAATGTATAAAAATGTTTTTAATTAATTATTAAAATTATTAATTTGAAAAAATTCAAGAAAAACATTTTACTTTCACTGATTTGTTGTATCATAATGTGTCGTGTATCAGTACATAAGATGTCATAGAAAACAAAAGTATTATTATTCATTAGAAAAATGAATTAACATGATAAAAATAATTTTGACAATAATGAATGTAAAGATTACAAATTCTTGTTGTTCATTAGCAGTGTGAAAAAGTTTTTGTTATTCATTACTGTTAATTAACGTATGAAAAAAATTTTAAATAAAGAATGTAGAGATCAGTGGAAATCTAGTATATGTTTCGTGAACCCTGCAATAAAATCTTTTTAGATGAAGCAAATGCTCCAATTGACTATCACAGTTGGTTTTTCAGATTTCAAAGTATGTTATATTGAGAGAAGGCTGTCTTCGGCTAATACAAAAGTATAGGGCTAAAAATTCGAACATATTTTCAGGTAAAAGAGATGCTTCAATATTCATATATATTACTATGGATGTAACACATGTAGTTATTTATTAGATAGAGTTCTTATAAATTTAACTTTTTTTTTTTTTTTTTTTTTGCCTTTATGTAAAATGAATATTAATTTTTCTATGTTATGTATAGGAGACTAAATATTCGTTCACATTTTTTACAAGAAACATTTTACTGATTCAAACAGAATTCAATGAGTTAGAAATATGCGCTCGTCTCTACAGAATAGCATAGCCAGAATATAGTTTTATGTTGATATTAATTTTTTTTTAAAATTTCAAATTAATTTTTATTAATTATTGACGCTCTTCGAACTGTCTGCAACAGATGGCACCAGCATATTTTTTTTCTGAAAAACGTGTACTTGGCAAGGAATGCTTATTTTTGGTGAACATTTACAAACACCTTCTGAAATGAGATCGCCAAATGAAAGTATAGCAACTTGTAAATTGTAACAAATGGTAAATAAAGGAGAAAGCTTTAAAATTCACAGAAGAGTATGCGAAACTTACGAACTAACCACTAATAAACTCTCCGATTTGGGTACATTTTGTGTGTTTATAAAAAGTATTTATATAATGGTGAATTTCGGTTATTGAAAAGATGTTTATAAAAATAAGTTTTAATTCAATGAAGTGAAAGGAGAGAAGAGAAAAAGAGAATCTGAATTAAATTAATACTGGACTTCTTCGAAATAAATTAAAAGTAATTAATTAAAACCTTTTTTTAATTTATCTTTAAAATAATACAACAAAATGCAAATTACTATTTTGTGACGCATAAAATGTGATGCTCTGAATTAATTTGTTTAACTAACAAAAGAGTTATTTTTTTAATTTAACTTAATTTTATTTATTTATTTATTATTATTATTCAAAGAGAATTACGCATCTCACAAAATTAAAGTATTAGAACCACTGGAACAATATTAAAATATTGTTACTTAAGCTAAATTTAAATATTTGGCTGGAACTTATTTGTTCAATACATAGTGTTCATATTTCAATTTATATTGTAACGCGCTGAGGATATCATGAGATATAAAATTTCTAACTGCTCAGTAACATTCATTGTCTTCGTATGAAACAAACAAAACACGAAAACGTAAATCAACTGTAATTTTCTCTTTGAGAGTATTGGCGTATAAAGAAGAATGAAAAACAAATAAAAATTGGTAGCAAAAAAATAAAAACAAAATTCCATCTTTCGAGATCAACATCATTTGAACTTTTAAATAAACATTTATCGTAAATAAACATTATATTTGTAATAATTTTTATATATTTCATTAAGGTAATTATAAGTATACATTATATTTTTAATTTTTTACCAAATAAATATATTATCAAAAATTATATAGATCAGTTAAAATGTATGCATTTCAGTCTCATCTTCTCACAAATCTCTACAAAATTATTATACATTATCCATAAAGAAAACTTAACTGAATCTTGTGAAAATGCTTTCCACTTTCCTTTAAAATATCACCATTTCTAATCCAAATCATTAATGTTATAAGCTGATAATTACAGAAAAACAGAAAACAAAAACTTGTGATTACTGCAAATTTTTCTGACTACTGCATCACTTGATATATTTGTTTTTCTTTATCGCCTCAAATTTTTGCCTTCTTCAGGCAAATACAAGACCCCAAAACATCCTTGGGATCTTTTTATCTCCCTTGGATTTTACCATCTTTGATGAACACGAGTGACGCACCTCCGGGATACCCTAGCGATCCTTCTCTCTTTTCAACCCTGCTTCTTATCAATCTGTTTTTTCTATTTTTAATTTTTTGAATGCTTGGACCACAATTACATCTTATTTGGCTCATTATAGCCACATTTGGCTCTTACACCATTAAACACTACCATCACATCACATTCCATTGTTTTAGTAGTATACTTTGTATCATAGTCTTACATTCCTAATTTTAAACATCAGTTGTATAGATATAGTTTTATTTCAAATAATTACTGTAACAAATACTGTATATGACTAATTCAGTAACAGGAAATAAAACTTCATATAATTTATTTTTATGTAAATGATGTACGAAAACACAAATAGCATAAAATTTTAAATAAATTAATCTATAATTCAGCTATGTAATTTATTAATCAGTGTATAACTTTGCAGTTTATGTGTGGTTAAATTCGCCTTTTTATTATTGTAAAAATTCAAATCGGACCATATTTCAATTTTCTGACCAAGTCTTCGAATAACTTTTTATCATAATAAGCACTATTGTTTGATAGAAAGACATTTTACACAAATTAGCTCAAAATTATAATTAATTCAAAGAATATCTATTGCAGTTGAACTTAATAGTATAACAATCTAACATATAAGAGTATTACCATAACAACATTGAACATATTTTATTCGGTTTATCGGAGGGTTTTCCCCCCATATTATAAAGTAAAAGTAAGTTTTCTCATTTTTTTTTTTACTTAAATTAGAAAACGATACTAACGAAATGATTCTGATTCCTTTGGAGCATTTGAAAGATTACAAATTAATTTTCTAAATATGTAAATGATGTCTTAAATTCTAAAAAGCAAAGATACCTAATTTTCAATTGTGGAAGTCTTTCAAATTTCATAATTTGGCCAAAAAGTGATTGAGAAAATAAAGCTAATTGTTTTGATATTAATACTAAAAAAAATTCTTGCTTTTTTTTCTCTTCAACTAACTTTTTGGGCTACTTTTTGACGTTATTTGACTTAAGAACCTCACCTTGTGTATAAACTGTGCCTGTTATAAACTCACATTTCTAAATAAATAAAAGTGTTGTGGAGATAGGAAATGTTGAGATGGAGAGAATGTACGTTTCAATGTGCTGAGAGGAGATCGAAGGATAGTATTATAAGAGTGCGCATTATATTGAAGTACGCTATCATCAGAAAGAGCTGATATTTGACTCAGACTCTGTTTATATATTCTCGACTCAGATCTAATATTGTTGTTACTGAAATTTCAGTTATAATCTTGGGTTCCGGTCAAGAGTTAGTAACCTATCCACATTCATAGTAATAATTGTCATTCTATAATATGAATGAAACAATTTCGATTTTGTTTAACTAACTCTTTCTTGGATGAACATGCATTAAGTTTCGATGGCTCAGATCCTAAGTAACGATGCAGAAGGTGTCACAAATGCGCCTACTATTACCCACCCTAGATTCCGATCCGGTATTGGAATGACAATTTTGCCGATTCAATTTTTCGACAATCTTTGAAAAAAATAAGTAACATGAAGGAAGGCTCGTGTAACTGCAAAAGTGTATGTCTACTGGTTGTATGTTTTGGTGAAAACCAAATATGTATTTTGTTGGAAATATTTTTCCCTTATTCATTATATTCTTACATAATTACTGGTCGTTGTGGCCGATAGGTCACGGCATTCTTTTCATCCAGGCATGGATTCCGTTCCAGACATCCTAATTCTGTTAAAAATGCCGCATGGATTCCGTTCCAGACATCCTAACTCAGTTAAAAACTGCCATTTAGTGGTGTTGAGGTACGTTATATCTGCCGAGGCTCCAAGTCATCAGGTGGGTTGGTGTGGAAATATGGAGAGTAGAATTTCAATTCAGAAGTATCTGCCTGGTCACTTGACTGGAACTCAAAATTATGATATCCATCGTCAGTAATTATCGTGTTGCTTTTAAGTGCGATGTTAATAATACAATCAATCTTTTAAAATAGGTATGTCAGCTGCATTATCTCTTTAGGAGCCAAACTTTAAAAAAAAATATTTTAAACAGCCGATTATTCATTGTTACCAAATTGATTTTGCAAAATTTCCTAACATTATGCTTCATTTTCCTCCAAAATGACACTATTTTGTGAATTTTTCCCAAGACAAGTGAGTGAATAAAAGTAGATGTTTATGGTACAAGAGCCAAATATGACTATGCTACGCCAAGCAATGTGTATTTGTGACCTAGGCATCTGAAAAAAATTTAAAAAGTTATAATTAAGAAAAACAGTCGAAAACCTAGCCTAAAAATTCTTAAAGCCTGGCTGTGATTTTATTCCTCGTATGACATTGTATCCTACTCATGTTATACTAATATATTCTGTGGATCCCAAAATTGAGTATACACTTTCCTTTTTCGACATTAAAAGTATAAAAAAGTAATACTGAATATTTATATAAAATTAATATATATCTAAGTGATAAAATACGTGTTAAGAAATGTACTAGAGGTGGAAACAAGTATGAAACCTGTTTAATAAATAAATTACAAAATTTTTAAGCAAAAACTACAACATATTAAAAATCACAAAATTGAGTATACACCTGGCATAACTTTTGAATGAAAACATAAAAAGACAAACTAATATTTGGTTGCACACCCTTTCGAATAAATGACGGCCTCCAGACGGCATGTCATTGGTTTAACAAGATTTTGGGTTGTTTCACATGTGATTTTAGCCAATTCTCCTCTTAAAACAGGTTTTAAATGGTCTTTACTCGTGATATGGTGCTTTTGGACAGAATTTTCGACTGTGATCATAAATTTTCCATAACGTTGAGATCAGATGATTATGGTAAAGTGTGCAATTTTGCGTTCTACTGTTGTACAAAAGCCACAATTGAACAATTTTAGTTATATGCTTAGGATCATTATTGTGTTGAAAAATAAAACTCGTTCCTGAACCCACCTTTTCAGCACTTTGCTTTAAATTATTTTTCAGAATATTCAAGCATTGAATTTTGTCCATGATCCCATCGATGAACACTAAACTTCCCACGCCACATGCCCTATACAGCCCCATAAGAGTACATAGCCATCACCGTACTTGACAGTAGGAATAGTGTTTTTAGGAAACAACTCACTGTTAGGCTTCCGCCAAACGTAGCATCGCCCAACACTTCTAAAATAATTAAATATGCTCTCATCACTGAATATAACTTGATGCCTGAAGTCTGCAGACCTTGAAATATAATTTTTAGCAAACGAAAGCCTTTTATCTCGGTTTTGTTAAGAAATAAAAGGTTTTTTCCTGGCCTCACGACTATTAAAGCCTCTTCTAATTGTTTCTGCGGAAACATGTCTTTGTACCGTTGAAGAAATGGTTGCATCAATTTTTGAAGCACTCATCTTTGGAGTTTTGGTCACTTTTTTCGTGAGATCCTCCTCTTGGGTCTCCGTCAACCAGGATCTTCTTTCCTTTTCTTCCCCGAATATTTTTAACGTGTCCCAACTCTTTATATTTTGATAATTCTTTGAACACATCTGTGACTTCGCTGAACTATTTTTGCAATTTTTTCCTAAGAGATTTACTTTCTTCAACCATTTTAATGACCAGTTCTCTAACTTGAATTGCAGTTTCTGTTCTGAAACCCATTTCGAAGATTAAAAATCAATATTCCTCAAGAAGCTTATACATAAGAATTTAAATCCAGTATCAGTTTTAAATGCAAAAACTTTAGTAAAGTAGTAGTAGCTAATTTATCAGGTTCTGGTCATTTCCTACAAAGTGTATATTTAATTTTGTGACATCAATTTGTAAGAGAATGTAAATTTTACTATCATATTAACTTCATGTTTATTTTTTAGATAAATATCTTACTTAAGAAGTGATTTATCATTCCAATTTAAAAAAGAAACCTTTACATAAATCTTTTTACCATATGTTTGTATTTTCAAAGTAAGGAAAGAAAGGTGTATACTAAATTTTGGGAGCCGCTATATATATATATATATATATATATATATATATATATATATATATA
>BMAW01016158.1:2114718-2137328 GCA_019974015.1 Nephila pilipes
ACTTATACTTTATTTCTGCATAAATTTCTGAAATAATTAATAGTTACTCACAAAGTTAAAGTAAGTTCAATGTCAGAGGGGACAACTATGATTAATAGAATACATAGTACTATCATTATAATTTAAATTTGAACATCTTTGAAAATAATATATGGTAACATTTCTGTTGATAGATGCCTATTACAACCCTCTTCATGCATTCTTTTTAATATTTTTATTTTTATTCACTATGACTTTTTATCAATTGTTTATTTTTTTTTTACTCTTATCATTAATATTTTCCTTATAAAAATAATTGAGAGAAGTTAACATCTTTAATCTTCAACACTTTTAATACTCCACTTTTTCTTTATTTTTTTTTTCTTGGAGGAAAAATTTTAATTGTGTAAGCATATTTCTTTTTGTACTGCACCTCCTCTTTCAAAAAAAGAAAGAAAGACAACAGTTCCTCAAATTCAATAAATCTGAAGGCTCTTTCAACTTTACAACTGTGAAATTCCATGGTGTCCTCCCATTATTCCAAATGACAGAAGCACCTGATTGGGAAATTCCTGATTTATCACCTGATTGGGAAATTCCAGTCAACACAACATGCCAAAAACCTTGGATACTCAGTGTTGGGTGTTAATCAGTTTTTTTTTTTTTTTTTTTTGTTGTTGTTGTTGTTGTTGTTGTTGTTCACCGAGAATCGTATTGATAAACTCCGAGACTAAACTAAGTTCAGGAGACCAAAAATTTTCAAGAAATCGTAAACGAGATAAGAAGTAAGTAAATCTTCTCTACCAAGACTCATGCAATATGATAGATGGCCGGGAGAGCCCAGGGAAGAATTACATATAATGCATTTCGGAAAAAATTTCAGCCCATTGTCAAAAGTAAGACTTTTACTATGTCTACTAATAATTACTGAATCCCTAGAGTTTGTCTGTTATTCCATGAATGAATCGGAGGGATCTTCCAAAATTACTGGTTTGAAGTTTTTAATTTTGAATGGTTTGCTATATAGGAAAGTGAGAAACATTTGGATCTGATATATTAGAGATTCCTTCCTTTGCCAGAACAACCGCAATTTTGTTACCAGAGTCTTGTATGAGACATTACCCATTGGAAGGAGATTTCATATTGCTATGAAAGGTATTTGAGGGTTTCGAGAAGGCTTTGGTGATATTATTTTAAAATATAATAACAAATTAAATAATAAACAGGAGTGAGTATAATAACCTTACTTTAGAAAATATTTTTTGAGATAAGAAAAATATTGTGATAAGTCTTGCATCTCAAGTTTTGAGTATATAAGAAATATTCTCAAGACCTGAGATATATTATTATCACAAATTGTTAGTTTTCGCTTAAAAAATTATAAATTAAAAATCAGGAACGTAAATAATATTCTTGCTACGATATATAACTTTATATGGAACTAAATCTTTTTAAATTAATATGTTTTAATTAATAGAAAATAAATAAAAACTCCGGAGTGTATGTGGTAGTAAAACAAATAATACTTGTATTTTAAATAAAATGAAACATTTAAGATGAATTCTTTTTAAAATATTAGATGTGTCAGTTTTTTTTTTTTTTTTTTTTTTTTTTTCCCTGAAAATGTAGAAATGAAATTCTCTGAACTAAATAATTAAAGTATATATATGCTTCAATATTTTGAAGGTTACATACCTTTCTATCAATAAATATATTTATCATAACTGTTTTTCCGATTGAAGCCAATATAAATATCATTTTTTGTAGGGAGAAACAATTAAATTTTAAATAATATTATCAATATGAAAACACACGTGAATATTACAACAAATATTTCACATCAACCAAAGGAGTAAGCAGTTTTAAAACATGATTTAAATGCTTTAACACTTACTATTAAATTCTAACTACCGAAAATTGAATAAAAAATTTGAATAAAATTAGAAAAACAGTAGTTTCTATTTTATCAAAGTGATTTAAAAGATCGAAAAAAATTAATGTGTATTATTTTAAATTTAAATTATTGGTCAAAGAATGAATAAAGTTACTAAATTTTTATTTTATGATATATCCGTGTAAAACCCTTCTATACAATCCACATCTATAACTTTTTTTTTTCCAAATTATTTCTTAAAATAAGCAAAAAAAGTTGAAAGTTTAGGTTTTCGTAATTTTATATTCAAAGTAAAAAATTCTAATACATATAAATATTTTATAAAAATTTATATTCTTAATTCAAAATGTGTGGGTAAAATGTTTCAGATATTCTAAATTCAAAAAATTGCGTTGATGCATTCCCATTTAATGTAAAGTCATAATGCTGTTACTTACTTGATGACTTTTCAAAATTAAAACACATATACGCCAATAGATGGCAGCACGCACTAAATATTTTAGACTTCATTATAGGTAGAAAAAATCAAGTATACTTTGATTATAGGAGGCGCAATTTAAAAAACTTGTTTTTAAAGCAGAAAGCTTACATTTTTGTTGTTGTTTTCTTTTAAAACTTCGATTCATACAAATAACATGAGTCTTTTCGAGACTTTTAATCGCATACTGAATTCAATTCATTTCAATTCAAAGAAATAAAACAAACTTTTCCAATATTTTTGATAACATATTGAATAATAAAGCTAATTTTTTTTAAAATTTTATTTAAAATTCCATGGTATGTATGTTTGCATATGTGTTTGACAAGATATAATAATTAAGAGTACCAAAATTCTGTACATATATGATTCCTTTTAATTAATCATTCTGCCCTATTCCATTTGTATACTTTTTTCATAACTGAATATTAAAAGCATTAAAGTGTGCATACGAAGTTATTAATATTTTATGAACTTAAATGCGCTTACTTCTTCAGGAAACATTTATTCGAATTTGAATTGTACATTTAAACAAGGGAATAATATAAATGCTGTTCTGTATGTACTTGCAAGCGTGACTTTTTATTTATTTATTTATTGTCTTTTAGAATCCCAATCTTAAATGTTAAAAAAGAAATACGGAAAGAAAGGCATTTTACCATCATTACATAGGAATGAAAATTACAGAATATCTGAAAAATATCATTATCATACATAAACAAAAAAAAAATTAGAATTATAAATATTTCTTAAGTAATTATTAAAATTTTAAGAATTACGATTTAATAATGAACACATAAATCATAAGGGAAAATAAATCTTAGACACAGACATCTTTTATAAAATTCAAATCAACTAAGAATATAAAAAAAAATCAAAACAAAGGTATAAACTAATTTAATTTGCTATATCAGGCTGTGAACTGAGAATGCGTGATAACATATTTTAAAGAATAATGAAAATTGGTAAATACCAAAAAACGAAAGAACCAATCATGACTGCACAAAAATGTAACTTTTCCAAGAAATTGTACACACGAATGTATTAAGAATAAAGGAAAAAAAATTGTAGAAAAAAAAAATTACGATAACTGCTTCTAAGTTAAAAAATTTAATTAAAATTCACAAAAAAAGACTTATACTATTAATAAGCATAGAAAGGACTTTAAATTTTAAATCATACTCACACTTTACTGCATTAGTAAAATGCTCATTGCTATTGCCGCAATGTAGAAAAACACGCCAAAAAAAGTCAAAGTTGTGAAAAATACTATAATAATTTCACAAAAAAAATTATTATTATTATTCAAATTTAAACATACGTGATACTTAATATTTATTTTTTAATATAATAATTAAATTTAAAAAATAATATATAGTATATAAATGGAATTAAAAATTTATTAATAGAAGTTGTCTAACTATACACACTTTAGCATTGAATTAGCAAAAGCATTTAATGTATTCATGAATTTTATTTTAATTTCATAAAATTATTTATTCCATTTTTCAAATTTACCTCATTTTATTATTTTCTGTATAGTTCTGTTCATAAAAATGTAACTAGATATTAGCTAAACTATGACTAGCTGGTTTACTTTGCAGTATGTCTTTCATTTGTTTATATTTTGTATCATTAACTTTAATATAATTTTCTTTAACTGCTAAGTCAACTAAAAAAATTAATTTTTCATGTTAAATAAGTTTATAAATATTATAATGCTCAAAAATAACTATAGTAGTACCCTTATAAGATCATCTAAATCAATTGAATTAAACAGAGCTTCATATTCAAAGCTATGATTAGAGTAATTGTTTTAGTTTTTTACATACTTACGAGTATCAGAATTATTTTTAATAACAGCAGTCTTATTAAGATTGTGAATAGTTTCTTGTAAAATAGTTTGTAGTAATTTACCTGTTTTTGTAATAATATAAGTATTAAATGTAATTGTCACTGTACGAAAGTAATAGGTACTTTATGAAATTTAGGAGTTATTATATATACGAAAATATATGTAATAATTTTACTTAAATATCATTTAATTTTCTAATTTGTCTTATTCTTTGACTCACAGAAAAGAGTTAATTCTAATTAATTATATTAGAATGGTAATTACCATTCTAATATAATTAATTAGAATGGTAATACCATTCTAATTAAGCTTTTATTCTAATTAAGCTTTTAATTCATGTAATTCTAACCATTCTAATTAAGCTTTTAATTCATGTAATTCTAACCATTCTAATTAAGCTTTTAATTCATGTAATTCTAATCATTCTAATTAAGCTTTTAATTCATGTAATCACTTGCTGGTAAAATCTGCAATGTCAGCTTAACTCGGATTCAGACTTGAAGGGATAATCTCCACTAGATTTTATGTCTGCAGCTAATGTCCCTGCAAATCCTTCCATCCAATACCTCATGATCTAACGAAATCCCTGTGTGTGTGTGTGTGTGTGTGTGTGAACAAAATCATACAAAAATATAGAAATTATAACCCCTAAAACTTTTTTTAAAAAAGTATTTAGAATTTAAAAACTAATACAGAATTAAATGAAAAAACCGTTAATTATCAAATAAACAAAAATTCAAATTAAAAATTTTAATACTCAGCTGAAAATAAACAAAAAATTCTAATGAAAATAATCCAAACGTTTATTTAAATAGAGTTATACATAATAATTTTAATTCAATACAGTGTTATATATATATATATATATATATATATATATATATGAGGAGGTGTAATATATATATATATACCTCCCACTTCTACATCCCCCCAATGGGAAGACTTCCATTGCTAAGGGACAAGAAGCTTGTACAAAACTCTTGCAGGACAAAGCCTCTATTTGTACAAAAGGCACAGCACATCGGCTATTTATTCCAGAGTTAAAGCGGTAAATTGAGAACAAAATACCGTTGTTGGTTTTTAAATATAGTTCTGTAAATTATAAATATTCATTTTTACAAGAAATACTGAGCACAGAATATCTGTAAAGCTTCCTTTGAATGCGCATGATTTATGTCGAGCAACTGGACATGGAACAATTGTGTACCTAACTCTCATGGGGAAAATAGTCTAGCCCTTTACATGTAGATTCTTGCCATTCTGGTCTTGAGGATTGGGTCTTTTCTCTACTCCACTCCTCTACTTATACTCTGAAGGCTTACGGGCTTGGGACCAGCATTCTGTCGTCCGATGTGATTATTGACATGACCCGTCTTCCCATAATTGATGTAGGGTGACGTCACAGCGGTATTGCATAGATATTCTCCAGGTCCTGTCTTCTGTATGTTGCTGTGTTCGTCTACTGGTCATGGTCAGCCGGCACCGAAGAGCCAGGGATTCGAATCCTAACACCGCTACAAACCTGTAGCGTGTAGTATGCTGATGCACGTTAAATCTAAATCCTAAGCCCTCCCATTGTCGTGATGGGGAAGTTTGGAGATAGAAGAGTAAGCTCAGGTGTCGTCCTCGTCACTTGATTGAGATTCAAAATTACGAGGTTCGTCACCTGTGTTGTTTCCAAGTGCGACGTTAGGATACACTTGATCAGTCAACCAATCAAATTGAGTTTCATACTTTGCCGTGACACAATAGATCCAGACTCTCTGTTCATAGATGACGTTGTACACCCAAACAGAATAAGGCTCCCACCAGATTATTGACATGACGAAAGCCATTGAAGTCCCTTATCCTTTGATCCGCTCTCTAAATCGGATAGAACAGCGTAAACAACAAAAATGTGGCATCCATGAATTATCCTGTTCACCAATTTCGCATTCAAAATAATGCTTATACGCAATTTTAACTAAAATAATGCTTCTTCTGAGAGTAGTAACTACTTATAAATTCGACGCAAATGCAGCAAAACTATTACTATTTGAATGATGATACCTGTGAGGCATTTTAAATGCGGTCATTCGTCAACATATTAAATCTACTTAAATCTACTTTAATCAAATATTTATTAGAAATGTATGATAAAATCCTCCCTAAGTCTTTTTAGTGCACCTTAAGCTATACGTTATCAATTACTTTAAGGGTCTTTTGTCTGAAGAAATAAATCACTTTTAAATGCTTTAAATTATCATCATGTGACATATTTTCAAGATATGGTAATTAAAAAAAGAGACTGACGCTGTAAAAACATTTTATTTTGAATTCATGCATATTTACTTATTATCACCTTCAATATACACCTCTCCTCTATCCTTACAACGCTCCGTGTGAATCTTCCATTGTTCGAAACAGGGCTGGAAATCTTCTGTAGGTTCCTTCAGGACGCGCGCCACTTTCTCTTTCACAGCTTCAACGGATTCAAATCTTGTTCCTTTTAATACATATTTCACCTTAGGAAACATATAGAAGCAGCATGTCACAAGAACCTTCGAAAAAGGCGGATGGTCTAATACTGGAATGCTATACTTGGTTAGAAACATCTTGCCAGATAATGCGGAATGACTCGTCCTTCCACAATATGGGTCGTTTTTCGTTCACGGAGTTCATTAAGAATGTGAAGGTAGTAATGTTGATTAATAGTTCGACTTTCAGGAACGCAGTGAGGGTACACAATCCCATTAATATCGAAAATAAAATCATTACTTTGAATTTTGATTTGCTCATTCCAAACTTTTTTGGCTCTCGATGGGCTCTTCCAGAGCATGGATTGGTGTTTCGTTTTCGGATCATAAGTAAAAACCCACGATTTGCGTAACACGTTATTATCCTTTTCCTATAAGTTTGAGTCATTTTCCATGGCATACAAAAAGTCAGAGCAAATATTTTTGCGAGATTCTTGTTGCTCAAACGTGAGAATTTTAGGTACTATTTTTCACACATTTTTTGCATGTTAAAATTGTTATGTAAAATTGGTAATTATTCTTTGTTAATTCCTAATCTCAGCAACCTAACGAATATTTAACCGACCGTCAGATAAAACCAGATTACCGATTTTTTCGATATTATCATCTGTTTTTGACGTAAAAGGGTTACCAGGGCATGAAACATCTTTAATGTCTTCTCGGCCATTTTGAAAACGCTTAAACCCTTCAAACCCGTTTACACGATAAGCTTTCATTGCCCTACACTTCTTTGAATAAATTATAAGTTTCAGTAGCGGTTTTTCCAAGTTTCAGGTGAAATTTCACAACAGTTCGTTGCTCTATTGTTGTATTTAGCATTTTTCCAGAGGAACAAAAAAAATTCTAATGCAAGTGAAGACCACGAGTATACGGATTTGCTTACAGAAGAAGGACTTCGAAGGTGAAGACTTCACGCTAAACAGCTGTTTATCTCTGGTGTTTAGCGCATGCGTACTTCTTTTGTGGCAACGTCAATCTCGTTATTTAATATCCACAACTACAAGCACAGATATCTCAGAAAAGAGAGCTTACTTCCCTTTGTAATGAATTTTTTTCTAAATTCACAAAGATATAGTTACTTAAATTTGTTAAAATTTCTCAAGAAAAAATTCTTGTTTATGAATGTTATCTAAGATTGATTGTGGAGGAGAGAGATATAGATCACATCTTCAATGAAAGCTGCATCAGAAGACGTAAGAATTGGGCTACATCTACATCATTTCTTGTCAATGCATATAATACGCATTAAAATCTTAGTGATTCTTACCATTCATGTTTTTTATATGTGTTATCAGATCAGCAGAACAATATCCAAACTGTACAGTTTCTCAAAAACATACTGAAACAATAAAATTTTTTTAGTCATTTGCTAAATCATTTCCTGACATATATTTTTTCATGCAATGATCTCTTAAATGAAAAACACAATTTAAGCTAAAAACTAAAACCAGATAATTTGAAAAAAGTTTGAACTTTATAATCATAACATACCCTTCATCGAAGTGTTTGTGATGTGTTTTATATATAAAATACTGAAGAAAAGATAATCAAAAAACTTTTCGGACATTTTAGAAAAAATAGGATAAATACAAACAAATCTAAAGGATTTGTTTGGAAATTAACTTATTAGAAGTTATACTGGATTTATATTTGAAGTTACTTTAATGCTCCAAATAATAATAATATGTAAACACACACTCACACAGGACTTCTTGGACGTTAGTAAAATCGAATTATTCTTCATATAATATATAGAATTTACGTAATAAATACAAAAGGAATACATTAACGTTAAAAGAACGTCATACTAAAGATGTAAAATTTTATCTTTAAAGAATACCTGATGGGAAAAGGGAAAGATCATTATCAACAGAACTAGTATGTGCGACATGAGGAAAAACTTTAGAAGAATAATATATAAAAGGTATATTGAAACTTAAGTTGTGTGAAGTGAAAATTAACTTAGAATTTATAAACGCTAGAATTGGGGCCTTAAATGGAGCTTTTGTAATTCTTAAATCAGCTCTAGTTTTCATTTTAAAAAAAATTGACCTTATTTTAGATTACGGAACAAAATTATTTTTTGAAAAAACTTCATTAATGAATTTTCACGCTTCTGTAATCCTTAGACTACCAATAGGAAGCATGTGTCCTATGAAGGAGAATACTGATATTAAAAGGACAAAAGTTAATCTAGATATCTGTCTCTCTATTACAGAGCTCAACTTACGATGTTTAGTTTGAAAAAACTATCCATAAATCCAAAAAACCCTAAACTATTTCTACAACGTTCCGTACACCACTGTACAAAGAATGTTTCACACCTTACCACGCATGAACATCATGAATTTTACCTTACGTACAGTGTTTGTATTTGTTTTTCGCAATGAGGTATTGTAGGCATTACTGGTTGTTTTATTTCATCCCTTAGCTAAAATACTCTTGAAATATATGGTCCCAATAAGTAAACCCTTTGAAATATATATTTGCTTACACACCCAAAATTACCCACTCCTTTTCATATACAACACTAAGTGTAATCATTCATAACTAATCTCTACAAAACCTACCCAATGAATAATCAATAAAAAGAAAACTCCTAACTTAAAAAAATAAAAATGGTAGTTTAAGGGTTAACTAACCTCTGTGTCTACTTCACTTGGTTCAAGAAAATCCCCTATCAAATTTTTTAATTTCTTACATGTCATTGGTTTTTTACCCAATTTATTATTTTATAAATATACATTTTAATCTATATCTCGAGAGTTTAAATTTTCAATTGTCTTATCTGATAAAAGGATAAAATTGTAACCTTGAGTTTGACATAATATACCAATGAGGATTCAGTACCATAGCATTCAACCAACAAACCTGAGTCTACTTTTCTTCGATATTTGATATGAGAACCTCACCTTAAGAAAGATTGCAATGCAAATTAGATTTATAACATAAGAAGTGTAGTGTAGAGGAGATTAGAAATATTCAGAGAAACGCTACATTGCTTTCAGCAATGGTGAGGCTATATAGTGAGAATGTATATTGGACTAAATCCCTTCATTAGAAATCTACCTGAAACAGATCCAGAGATTCAGAATCAATTGTTTAGAGTTATTCATATAAATATAATTCGTTATTATAATATTTGGTTAGGGTCGCGATTAGTTATCCTCTCCATTTTATTAATTTGTTTTGATATAGTTTATTCAAACTGTGATTGATTAATTTTTATTAACGCCATACTCAGTAGAAAAACGTGGGTTATCGGTGATGGACCTTGTAATTTTTAATCTTAGTCTAGTGACGAGGCGACACCTGAGGAGGCGCTTCCCTCTCCAAATTTCCATACTATGCCAATGGTAGAACTTAGAGCCCACGAGTGCTTAGAAGAATAAATATTCGAATCTACGACTCGAAGGAAATAAGGCCTGTCTCGAATCCGTGACAATGACCACTAGTTTTCAGTGGCTTATTCGAACTGTGAATAAACTGGTTAAACACATTAGAATTGATTTTTAATGCATTAATTTGCATAATACACTAACGATGCTAGTTCGTTACAACCTAAATGCTTTAATGTTTTTTCCTGAATGAAAATTCCTCATATTACTCTTTACAGAAATAAAAAAAAAATAATAATAACCAATAAATAGAGGAGTCTTGAAAAGAGAAAGAAACATTTACTCCCAAGAGTATTCAGCAAAAACTACTTCTAGAAACGTCAGCAGTTTTTTAATTGGGTTTAATAAGACCTTGGAAAAAAATTTACAGCAAAAAAAAGAAAAGAAAAAGAAAAAAAATGACCGAAAATTATTATCAAAAGTTTTTTTTGGAGAGCTTCTATGGTATCAAATACACCTACTTCATCGGATCTGCTTTCATATAATTAACTTAGTAATATATCTCGTAATTGTTTTCATTTCGAATACTTAAAATTCTAAGGGACAGTAATTTTCAGAACAAGATTACTGCTGAAACTATTTCATCGAAAGTTCAAGTTCGACTCTAGAAACTTTGAAGAGGTTCTGAAAGTTTTTTTTTTCTGATATCTTATCAAAAATATGTAAGGAAAGTTCAATATTTGCACAAAGATTTCAGTATTTCCTAAAACTTCAAGAAACATAGACTTTGTAAGTGAAATTATGAAGAAGATGAAAGGATTTTGTTAATAAATAGTTAAAAATGCATGACTTATTGAATTTATTTAATAAGATTTACTTCGTACTGGAACTTCATACAAGCTATTATTGAATAGTTTGAGCCACGGTCAATTGACAAAGGTTCCACCTACATTTTCTCTTGCCTTAAAAATTTCCTTATTATACAGAGAAAGAACTTTGAAACCTTTTTAAAATTTAATAAGCAGAAATCAACATTATTGAACACGTTGGTCTTCGTTGGATATTTATTTTGGACAAGAATTCATAGATTATTCCAAATAAAACAATACGTATAGATGATTATTAAATTGCAATCAAACAATAATTTTAAAATTACGTTGTTTGTTTGTGTGTGTATGTGTGTGTAAAAATAAAGAATATTGATTTTAAAAAAAAAACCTAAATTATGAACTTATCATAAACTTAGATGCCAGCAAAGGAAAACTAGCTCAAAATTAACCAAAATTTAAATATAAATAAATAGGAAAGTAGTCCTTACGAGAAAAAGAAAGTTTAACAGAAAAACAAAACTCTTGTAAATTATACACAAATTCTTTAATTTTAAATAAAATTTTTCGGTTTATATTTTTGTAAAACTAAAGAACCCAACGTAAAGTAATGAGAAATATTTACAGGCGAGTGACGTGGTGATTTAAAATCGATGAGTTGCTTTCATAGCAAGCTTCTAAATACCAACACAGATGAAATACTTTTTTGAAAATTTCAAACCCGCACAATCATCCAACTGGTATGGTTCTTGCACAATATAGGATCGAGCGCTTCGACGGGGGACACCAGCATAGTAAGATCGATGATCCGAGTTCCCGAAATCGTTTCCGCGTCCCTACTCCCCTGAATGCCCCGTGACAAATCACAACTTCCCCACCTCGACGAACTCGGTCCTTCTTCCCTTTTAAAATTCTCTTCATAGACTCAATTTCATGATCGATGGAAATGTGTTTCCGACAAACTTCTTCGGGGGAAAGTTGGGGGAAAAAGCTAAAAAATTCTTGAAGCTAGTGTCAGTATTTTCAGTATAATGACTTAAAGAATAGAATTTTTATTCATACTTTGCTATAAATAGGACGTTGTACGACGTCTTTTCTTTTTCCAGTAAAGAAGAGCACATTTCTTTGACAGTAGCTTATTTATGATCGCATTTTCTGTACCTTATTGTTTATCATCGTCGATAAAAAAAAAATCAAATAGTTCATGTATATTTTTTTCTAAAAATTCAAGTTGAGTCAACTTTACTAAAGGATAGAAAAGGATCTTGGAAAATAAGAGAGTATATTGTATTTATAAATCCAATGTTAAAGAATGTTAGTACTATTAAACTGTCAAAGTTTATTACGCCCCCGCTTCGTTACTTAGGTTCTGAGCCATCGAGACGCAATAAGTGATCAGTCACAAAAAAGTCGGTCAAGCAAATCTGTAAAGAACCTATATTCTAAGCATATTCCAAATCAAACTTAGTTACAAATGTAGAGCGGTTACAAACTCACGTTCTAACCAAAGATTATAATTGAAAATTCTGCGACGACCGTCTTTAATTTAACTCCTCAGCTACCTTTAAGTCTAATTAAATAGTCAATAAGCTCAAAACTCTAATTAAAGATACGTAAGAGAAGGGCAATACACTTTATTTTCTATCCAAGAATACATAACATCGCACTTTCTCGAATCTGTCTTAACTCAGTTAATCCTAGTTTATATTCAAATAATAAAGTCTAGGCTTACCAAATCACTTATTCCGATTCAAGCACTTCTTGTTTATAACAAATTCGACTCCTATTATTCTGATCAAGAGTCACTTCCAATTACTTCAATATAAACTATTAGTAACGGTGATTCACTCCAATCTACAATATCTATCAGCTTGTCGTTATCCTCTATATTTCTTCTCCTTCCTTTCAATTCTATTTCGCTTATATATGACTATCCTTAATTCGCTTCATTACACTTTCTATCTTCATCCAATTTACTTCAACACACTCCATTTTGGTTGGCGAGGAGTAGTAATTTTATGCAATTCAAATTACCAAAATGTCCTCGAGATTAGTAAGAAGAAAATCGCGAAAAGTCCAGTGACTCAATTCTACTTATCTCAATAACAACAAAACTGAATCCGACTTAAAAATGTATAATCGGATCCCGTCAACCCTCAGTAGTTGGGGGGCGGCAAGGTTACTAAACCACAAGTTACAATATTAGTCTAAATTTATCTATGGTACTAATTCCAACATCGATTGATTTTTTTGCATAACGTTTAATTTATGCAATTCGTTTAATGTTAAAAATAATGTCGAAAAAGTGCGCTTGCACTTTTTCGACATTATTTTAATTGTTACGGAAATCACACAAAAAAGGAAAAAAAAATCTTAAAAACTCTTAAAATTTGACCAATAAAAAATGATTGAGCATGCAGCTGATCTCAATGACCACGAGATCTTGGAAATAATCTCTTCCAAAAAAAATCCAGACTGGAATATTTTATTTTCCGAGAAATGGGATTCATGTCAAGTCAGAACATTCAAATCCAAAAAAGGTATATAAAAAGTATCAAAATGTTGCTCCTCTCTTAGCCCCAAACTTTCAAAAGACGCGTCTCAAAAACATCCTTTTGTCCATTTCCTTTTAGTTGCACTTTTATCTTCTCTCATTGGCGACGGAAGTAACCGTCTACATTTTATGATCAGGGTATTCGCTGCCTTTCGTCACTTCCCCCTCTTTCCCCTGCTCTTTTTGTTTTCCGCCTCTTTACTTGGACTTGGATAACGATCTAGTTTTACGACCGTCGTCTTTTTTAAAATTCATGGTCGTAAAGGTTTCGGACTTTTTTTTAAAGTTGCCCTCCCTCGCTCGTATTTTGTTTATCCTCTTTTCAGCCTTTGAGTCGTTTCTTCAAAGGTTAGAGAAGAGGTTTCATTTCTTTGTCCATCTCTTTTTTTTATTCAGGTCTCTGCTCGCCTATTTTTGATGTTTTTTAAGATTTCTCTTATTGCATCTCTTTTGTTGATTTATTTCTGTTAGCCCTGGTTTCATACAAGATTTCTTTGCTCGTTTTTTGAGTGCGCAAGCTCAGTTTGACAAATTCTTTCTCGTGATCCAATTTCTCGCATTCGGAGTATGTTTGCTCTGCAAATTGGAATTCAATTGCGCGCTATCCCCCGATATAGAAAATAGAAAGAAATAAAGGCATTAATGGAACTCTTAACATGAAGTTCTGATATCATCTTAAAATGATTAATCTGAATCTCTTAAAAAGAGAGCCATAGTAAAATGGCAAGTTGAGCGAACTCGCAAGTCAACGAACTACGGGTTAACAGGTTTCGATTGGACACAGAAGAACACTGTTTTGCATCAATATCGTGTACACAACGAATTCGCTACTTCTTGCTATCAGTGATCACGGTGGTATATCTCCAGTCTCTCTATCTTATCCCTCCAATTCCTTTATCTGAGAATTTCCTCTATTCAGTACAATTCTCGTACGTAGATGCTAATTTACTTATAAGTCACTATTATTTTACAAAGAGAAGCTCTCAAATAAAACAACGCAATAAAGAATCCAAAAAGTTTGCTGAAGGGAAAATGCATAAGAATCCTTCACGAGTTACGTAAATTCTTCTAAAAATTTCTACATTATTGTTCTTTCAGAAATTTAAGTTAAAATTTAAAAGGTTCCTTATGTGGTTGACATAAAATACATCTTTTACATCATATTACTCAAGTAATTAAGGCTGGAAGAAAACTGTTGTGCATTAAACTTCTACATCAATTACCCTGAAATGTATACCATTACCTTCAAGGAAATCTTTCCCTCGTAGCTCCTTTTACAGGCAATTAACTTTAAAAGAAAGCTATGCTAATGTAATCCTTTAACTAAATGGAGCTTTAAATGGAGCCCAGCCATTATTTATACTTCATTGTTTAACATATCCTAATGTGTATAGAATTACTTGAGTGAAAGTTTTAGTTTATCGGTAACTTTAAAATGTCACAAGTTTTAAGTTTCATAATTGCAGCGAGAGTAGGAATTAAAAACTTTGTATTTTCCCATATAGAGAAAAAAAAGCAGTTATTGCAAATTGAATGAAAGCGAAATAAATTCATAAAGGATTTTGGGCTTCAACTTTCAGAATATTTTGCCAGTAACCTATATACATTTCGGATTTTGCAAGTTAATTCAAAAACATACTTTTTGATAGTCCATTCATCATTCACAATCCTTATTTATGCTTTAAAAATCGTTTGCTTTTGGAGCAGAGAAAAGATTTCTGAGTTTTAAATATCGTTGCTGTGAAGAACTCGTATGGAGAAAAATTGTATATTGTTCGTGTGTGTGTGTGTTACATAATGATATTTATTGTATATTTTTCTTGAAAAACATTGCAGGAATAGGCTGTTTCGAAAGATGGAGAGACTAATCATTATAACTTCGATTTATTTTTTACTTGGTATTGATATGACTTTAATAATAATTTAATTATTCACCAATGATACACCACGGTCCTAGAGTATAATAATTAAGGTGTGGTAAAAGGAGAGATTATTTTACAAGGGGGTTGCTGTTTTGTGTTTGTTTTTATTAACATCGCACCGGAAGCAACAAGAAACTACTAGCGACGGACCTCGTAATTTTGAACCTCGGCCAAGTGACGAGGACGACACCTGAGCTAGAACTTCCATTTCCTAACTTCTACACCATGCTAATGGAAGAACTTGACAGATTTAACGTGCATCAGCCCTTGTTACACGGCAGATCTTTAGTAGCATCAAGGCTCCAACCTACGACTGAACGAAAACCACCGGCCGCAAGTCAGCGACCACTAGGCTATCGCAACTACATTTACATTGGGATATAATATGGTATTTGATAATAGTATAATCTGTTTCCTATGGGAAAAAATCCAATACTAGGGAGACTTTCACAGAAGAGATAACCGGACTTTTTTTTAAAAAAAAATTCATTATTAATATGCAGAAAACCCTAAAATCGCCAGCCAACAAAGGCAAAGTGAACATCCGCTTAAAACATTAATATTAAAGACAGAACACACTCACATTCTCTTTCTTAAAATATCTCTTGATTTTTATAGAGGCATCAATAATCTGTTCATGGCTTTTTTTAAAAAGCGTATGGCTGTGGTCAAGATTCGACTGCTCTAAAGACTTAATTTGATTTATTGAATGAACGTCATTCTGGGGCAGAAGTTGGCCGACTTTTTGAGAGATAAGAACCAAATTATCAAGGGAAAAAGGGATAGTGAAGGTACCATCTATACCTTTTTTAGGGACATGTAAGGCACATGTACACGTATAAATGTTACATTTTTAAGACACATGTACACTTATAAATGTATCTGAGAAACATTTATACGTGTACATGTGCGCACCTGAGGGTGAGGAGTTGTCTCAGTAGCTATCCCAATTCAGATTGTCATTATTCAATTAAAGATACTTTTATTTACTTAATGCAAGAAACAACTAATGTCAAAATACCATAATACTAGGAATAAAACTTTCAAGCTTCTTTAAATAATGGCAGTGCTATAATATCAAAAGTACTATATTATGGAGCTTAGTGTTTTCACTAATAATTAAAATTGACATTGGTTGTTCTTGCATGTAAGCGTTATAAACTTTACTAGCCAAATTGTCTCTTGAGTGGCAACAGTCCAAGAAATTTTTCTTTCAGACCTTGTGCCAGTATGTCTCGCCTAAATAGCGATACTTGAGCAGTGTCAGTAATATAGAAAGACTCATCAAATGAAATTAATATTGCGGAAAACAGTTAATATCTTCGACTCATTTCTCCGTTATATTCGAAGACATTTTGGAAATCCTGTCTTGTCCCGTTTTTGCAAATAAAAGCAATTCTTTTATTTTTTTTCATAATTGCTGCTTTATTATTAAAATCGTATAACCCACAGAGCACAATCGATTCATTATATTCTAACGAATTTTCAATTTTAGCCCTATATCATCTATAGATTATTTAGAGCTGCAAGAGATTTACTTAAATCTTCCAATGTTGGTTTGTGGTCCAAAATGACAGTCTAAATTATAATAATATCTTTGTTAAGTTCTTCTATCTTTTGCCTAACAAATAAATCGATGCCTAGTTGTACTTTTGCATATTTTGTGGTTTATCTATTTGCTTATTTTCTTATTGTCTTTCAATTATATTCCCTTTCTTATTAGTTAGGTAAAATAACTTTCCTATTTCTTTTTTACTATTAAATATATTTGTCCATTTTTCTTCTATTATCTAAAAACCTTATTTGTAAGTAGTCTATGTAATTTTAAGGGAAACTCTACTTAGTTAATTTATTTTACATAATTTTTAAATGTATTTAAACTATTTTATTATTTGTGTAATGAAATATTATTTTAGTTATATATATATTCACACTACAGAGGCACAATGTAGAATTTAAAGGTTGGTGAAAACAGAGTATCTAAAAAATGAATTGTACGCTTACGTTATGGAACAAAGTAGAATAAAATTTTACTGACAGTATAGCAAAGTAGGATTGACAGAATGGTTAGTAAACAACATTGTCTGGCCATGAGGAAGAACAACAAACCTAAGTCCCTTAGTAAGGGATATGATCTCCCCTAACTGCAATGGTTGCGTGACACCGTCTGTTCATACTCATTACCAAATTCCCCAGCAGTTCTTGAGGTAAGAGTTGCCACTCTTCAAGGAACATCTGTTTCAGCTGTCTGGTCTTCTCTGGAGGATACGATCTTGCTACCAGACGTCTCCTCAAATCATCTCGCACAAGTTCGATGGGATTTATATCAGGGGAGCACGCTGGCTTATCCATTCAGCAGATATCCTCATTTTCTGAAAGTTCCTCAACAGCAGAGATTCCGCTTCAGGGATGGTCAACCCTTGACACAAATGCCACATAGTGGCACGGTAGAGTCCTAACACCTGCACGCGAAGACTTTTTGAAAAATTTAAAAGTCCTAAAAATAATAATGTTGTCTCCAGGATCTTTGTCAAAATCAGCCAAAACTCTACTCATACGCTACTAAATCAATTTAAGCTGAGAATGTCACTGCCTGACACAAGTACAACGATTCGTTAGACAGATCACGAGATTAGACCAATGATTTTAGTTTCCTTGCTTTGGCGTTTAGTCCGTTGGCGAGAAAGTGAGGACGATACTCTCTTTCTATGATTCAGTTGATTTTAAACAGCAGAGAAATATGTTAAGCTTTTTTAAGACTTTCTTAAATTTTGATGTCATGGATCGTTTTAATTTTTTTTTTCTATGCTCATGAATAAACCTTTAACATCGAAAAGAAAAACTAAAAAGGATATTGCAATTCCTGATTTTAATACTGTATGGGAAGAGCAATTTTTGTTTACTCGACCAAATACTTCCAGGCCTATTTGTTTGATATGAAGAATTTGTACAACAATGCCGAAAAAATTTAATCTGCACCGACATTTCAAACAGCTGCATAATGATTTCAATAGCAAATATCCTGTTGGTTCTCAGTTGTGAACATATTTTATTACTAAAAAAAGTCAATTGCCGCCAACAATCCAAAATTCAGAAGAAGTGACGATATGGAAACTGCGGTGAAAGCTTCTTATGAACTTTATTTGTTATTGGTTCGCAATAAAAATCCTTATTCTGACAGAGAAGAGAAAATCAAAAATAGTCTGTAAATATTTGCCCAAAAAGTTTGTGATATAAATGTCAAACATATGGCCGATAAAATAGCTTTGTCTCGAAATATAGTCATGCTTCGTATAGATGACGAGAATCAAAATATTTTTGTATAAATTGTCTTTGGACTTCAATATTGCAAATACTTTTCACTAGCTTTGAATAAAATCTATGATATCACAAATAATGCTCAGTTTAGCATATTTGAGCGTTACACGAATGATACTTTTGAAATCGTGAAAGAATTTCCTGATTTCTACCACGAGCGAGGACATTTTTAAAGAATTTAAGAATGTAAATGAAGTTATAAAAGTAGACTGGGGGAAATTAGATAGTGTTCGCACAGATAAAAGGTTTTGTTACATTACTCGAGAATTAATTCGAAAGAAAAATTTTAAGTATTACTAAATTATTCAAGAAGTAGCTCTGTATGCCGAGAGGATTTAAGTTTGACTTCTGTTGTTGATCCTGTGGCGTACTGTATCACCAAAATACGAGCTCTAAATCAATGTTGATTTCGGGAGCATTTCCCGGAAGAAAAGGAAGCAAATTGCGAGTTATTCATTCATTGCAGCTTTTAAAAGGAAGTCTTTCAAAAGGTTTGGTTTGATTTTATTAACTTCTCACTAGAAGCAACCCGAGGGCTACTAGCGACGGACCGAGTACTTTCAAAAGAAAGTGAACTTGCAAGATTTTGGAATTTGAGGGAATGTTTTTTAAATACCTGAAAAAAAAAGATGATCTATTCAATGTGTGCTTACTACTCAATATTGAAGATTGGCTTTAAAATTAAGCTTTTCTGACCAATATTCTTGGACATTTAAATATGAATTTGTGGTTACAGAAAAAAAAATATATTTTTCTACCATAATTAGTCATATATCTTCTTTTGTGAGAAAATGTTTGTTTTTTCGTTGCTATTTTGGAGGGTAAAAACAATTAGCACATTTCATATTAATCCAGGAACTGGCTACTAAAGTCGATAATGCTCTGAACTATGACAGATTTAGAAAGGAATATTCACATTTTACAGGATTCATTCAGTGCTAGGTTTGAAGATTTTCAAGGAGTTCAAAAAGTATTGATCTTTTCACAAATCCATTTTCAACTTCTCTGCAAGACGTTTGTTGTTGCCCACCCGAATTCTAAGCTGAAATTATTGACCTACATACTACACTAAAAAGCAAATGTAAGGAGCTTATTTCAATTGCAAGTGATCCAAATAATACTGAGTCTTAGAAATTTGTACCAACAAACGATTTTCCCAAGTTAACTCGATTCGGCTGTCGTATATTGTTGTACATTTGGATTAATATATGTTTGTGATCAAATATTTTCCATTAAGAACATAATAAAATCAAAATATTGGTCAAGGTTAACTGATTTATATCTAAAACACCAAGTTTTGTATTTCTTAGCGACTTTAAGAACTAATCATAATATATATGACTTGATAAAAAAAAAAATAGAAACTCAATAACCACACAAATAACGTACTGACTATTTAATAATTACTTAGGATCAAATATTTCAAGTTATTCACTTCCATTTCATACCTAGCTTGATTGATTGAATCTTAATAATGCTCTTAGTGACAATAAAACCTATCTTTGAACTTTTGTTTAATTGTTGCATTACTTTTCACATCTCCACTACTCAAATTTACATTAAAAAAAGATGTGCTGTTTGCAAAAAACCTCGTTATCAGCAGAAAAACAGACTTTTTTTCCATCTTTTTATGTCTTTTTTATGTTGGAAAAGTTGGAAGTGGCCCTCAAGATTTCTTTTTGTTCAAATACTGGCACTCTTCCCAAAAAGACTAGCCCCCCTGTCCTTGTGAATGTGCATTGTCGTCCACAAAAATAAAGTCTGGACCAATGGCACCTCGGAACAGAAG
This sequence comes from Nephila pilipes, assembly GCA_019974015.1. NCBI lineage: Eukaryota > Metazoa > Arthropoda > Arachnida > Araneae > Nephilidae > Nephila > Nephila pilipes. Next base: position 2,135,189 of record BMAW01016158.1, read on the forward strand.
CACATGCGGGAGGATATTTTCATCGCAGTAATGATCTCCGTTAAGAAAGCAGCTGTCGAAAATATGGAGCTCCGTTCCTCCATTCAACAAAATGCCTCCCCACACAAGCACTCCAGGACCACTCTAACGGTCTCTTTCTTAGATGTAAGGGGGATGAAACCGTTTCAACCTCCTTCTCCATATCAACTGACACTGAGAGTCGTTGCTCAGACTGAAACGACTCTCGTCAGCAAACAGAACGTGACTCCAATGATGAAATGACCAGTCTTTATGTTTTTGACACCACTGTAATCAATGACGCTGATGGGCTTCTGTTTATGGTATTCAGCGTTTAGGACGATGGATGAATAGGACACCTTTATACAGACATCTGGCCACATTAAACCATGGTACCTGTCATCCGGTTGCCGTACGCAGTTGCTGAGAAATGTTGCCTAATGTCTGGTTTCAGTCATTTTGCCTTCAGAACCATATACTGGTCTTCACTTATCGTTGTTTTCCTCGCCAGACTAACCTTCTTACAGTTATACTTGTCATTTGGAAGGCTTTACAAGTTCTTGAAACTACACTTTGGTTAATTCCAAACTTTTGTACAGCACTCGTCAAACTACACCCCTCTTCAAGCTTTCTGATCATTCTACCATATGTAAAGGCCTCCTGGTGGTTTCTGGTACCAATTATGAACGTGTGATTTCCCTTTCACTTGAAATGAATGTCTAAAAATGCGTTCTTCCTCTTTTCTTTTACGTTGCCTTGGAACTGAAAGCACACGTTCCACGTATATATTATATATATATATATATATATACAGGGGTTGGACAAAAATATGGAAACACCTTTTAAAAAACATGTTACGTATTGTTTCAGAAATAAAAAAAAATAAGAGACTTTCAACTAAGGAAAAATTTTCAATTGGGATTTGATTTTAGAAAAGAACTATCTCATAAGGCATAATATTTATTTGGACTTACATAAAAAAGTAAGGTTGTCGTAAAATATTTTGATATTGATATTTTACAAATACACAAAGATTTCATATCATTGGAGATGTTGTAAGTATATTTGCCATAAAATGGAAATTCGACTGATATTGAAAAAAATATATACTACAGAATTTTGCACCTTTCTGTTTTATGAATAAACTCTATAATAAGTTTCTGGCGTATTTCAAAACAATGGCTCATTCGATTAAAGTATCAAGATCAAAAAAAGTTTAAGTAATTAAAAACTTGGTAGATTATTTTAATTACAACAAATGCAATCACAAACGCCACAAGTGTGTCGATGCAGATTAAACAAGATTGATTCATCCACCAACATGTTGTCACAGGAAATCTAAACAATCGTTGAAGATTTATTGAGAGAATTCATGAAATAAGGAACAAGATTTGAGGCTCATGATTAATAATAAGTAATGTAGCGTGAAAACACATTAATAATTACTTCGATAATTTATTCTAAAATTGTAATAAATGGTTCTCTATTGAGGGCATTTGACTGCAATTTATCGTGTATTGTGTGTTTCTTTGATGAAAATTCTGCATTTTACATTTAAAGTAGAAAGGATGCAATTAAGATCTAGACCTCGCTATAGATGATTTGCAGAAGGATTGTTGTCGCTTAGTAGATATAGGTTCCTGCAAACTATACAATTATTTTGCAATTTACTATCATAAATTATTGATGAACATGATGAATAATAGTGCTTTCAGTTATCCAAATACAGTAAAGAGAGATAATAATCGTCTTTGGCATTCAATAAGAATTTGGCATACATCTTACAAAATTAAATTTCCATATATTTTAACGCCAAAATTTCACAAAAAATCTGTCAAATTTCAGAAGTAATTAGAAGAGCTATAACACCTATATCACTAATCTTATTTTGTCTTTTATATTTTAGTTGTAAAGTCAGAAACTTATGTAAAAGTTCTATTAATATTTTCTCTCGGTTTTTATTATTTAAAACTACAGACACGTTTCAGAGCAGTTTTCTGAAATTTTCCACTGATAAATAAATAATATATGTTCCTTGCTCAAAGCCAGTCAGCCTGCTCCGCTCGTTGCTGATTAAACCACGTTTTCGGATTCATTATGTCTTCAATTCAACCTGCTATCATGTAACAACGTGCGTGCGTGC
>BMAW01016158.1:2141041-2162946 GCA_019974015.1 Nephila pilipes
TGTGTGTGTGTGTGTGTGTGTGTGTAAAGGTTACCTAAATGGAAAGTGAACAAGATGAGTGTATCATAGTTTGTGTATAGGCAATTAGCTTGTCCGTGTTAGAGCATTTATAGTGAATTTTAACTAGTGTTAAAGATGGATGCATCCAGAAAAGAACAGCACGCAACAGAACGGTTTTCAGCTGCAGCAGATGAGCATGTTGCAGCCGTTTATCGTCAGATTGTGTCTGTTAATTGAGTGCACTATTTAGGACAAATCGTGTCAATATCGGATCTCCCAAGATCAGCGCAAGCAAACACCATGATCGATCGCAATGAATCCTTAGTTGCTGTTGATAAAATAATTAGAGATAATCGTAGGGTAACTACTCTTGTGACATCTGTACACAGCGCGCGCGTGTGTGTGTATGGGGTGAGCAAAAAGTCCGTAAAAATTTTAAAAATTTATAAAATCCGGAAAATTAAACAAAATAAAAAACGGTTTGCAGGTTCAGCATCGATAAGTCACGGGATTCTTTTTAATTTAAGAAAAAAAAAAAATTCAATAAAACTGCCGATAGGTGGCTTTTCGTACATGAGGGAAAGAAAAGACGCTCAAATAACAAAAATAATGTTATGAAATCATTTCTTATAGCATAATGTGTTTCACATGTCCACCACCACAGGGGATAACACATTGAAGGCTTGTCATAAGTCCAGCAACGGCAGAGTGCAGAATCTCCGGCTGAATGCATGACAGATCTAGAGGGATCGCATCTTTCAATTCCGACAAATTGGATGGACGGGATCGATACACCCGGGATTTTAAATACCTTCACAGCCAAAAGTCTGCTGGTGTCAGATCTGGAGACCCAATAGGTCATGGAGACTTGCAACGTTTACTATTGATTATTTCTTCCCCGAACGTCTGTATCAAGAATTCCTTGACTGACTTAGCAGTGTGACTTGTTGCTCCATCTTGCATAAACGTAACAGTGCAGAGTGCATCTTTTTCACGCAAATATGGAACAACCTTTTCGCACAGAAGCGTTAAATAATCCTGAGCATTTACTGTCACCTTTTTCCACCCATTTACTGGACACTGTGTTTCAAAGAAGAGGGGTCCTATGATGAAGGAATCTATGAACTCATACCACACTGTGACTTTGGGGGAATGTAGTGGTTTTTCTATGTACTCTCGTGGATTTGACGTCACCCGGATGCGACAGTAATAGGTATTAACCTCACCATGGATCGAAAAATGAGCTTCATCTATCCACAAGACGTTAAAGACACAAGAGGACTCTTGTTCAATTTTGGCGAAAGCCTATCTCGCAAATGCTTCTCTCTCTACGATATCCGACGGTAAAAGTTAATGGCTAGACTGTAATTTGTATGGATACTGATTAAGAACTCCATGAAGAATGTTGCGTATCGAGGATGGTGGTAAGCTAAGCGTCTGCCAGCTTCCCGTGCACTGTTACTCCCTACAGAGGATTCTGACGCTAATGTTTCGCACACCCAAAGTGTCTGCCTTAGACTTGGTCGTCCGGACCTTACACGATCCTCGAGCGATACAGTTTTCTCAAATCGCTCAACAAGCTTTATAAGGTCTGCCACAGTTAAAGGCCTTTTTCTAGTCTGCATATTTTCCTGAGTTCGGAATTTACGCAGTGCAACAATCGCAGATTCCTCGTTCATGTTAAACAGCTTCACCAACAAAGCTTTGTCTTTTTCACTCAGCATACTTGTTCACTTAGATGGCATGCAACGGAGAACTGGATCAGGATCAGGAGCATCAGAATTTATAATCGCCTGTCTCTTTTACATATTTCCAATTAAGTCGTTTTGTACCAGCGCCATCTGTCGGCCATTTTTTGAATTTTTTTTTTTTTTCAATCTTAAAAAAATCCCGCGACTTATCGATGCTAAACCACCTGCAAACCGTTTTTATTTTGCTTAATTTTCTGGGTTTTATAAATTTTTAATGTTTTTACGGACTTTTTTCCCACCCTGTATATATATATATATATAAACAAAGTTCATCACTATATACTTTCTTAAATTTAAATCATAAACGTAATTTATGTTTTTCCAATAAAATTACTAATATAACATAATCGGCCCACCTTTTTAACTTTGGTATGTGGATCAATCGATTAAGTGAATAAATTCTTCGCGATCTCTTGAGTTTTCATAAATTTTAATATTAAAAAAAACTGAAAAAGGAGACATCGCTCAAAAGAATAGATATTATAATATATTTATATCGATTCCTCAACCTTCAAATATTAAAAAAGCACTCATTTAATTGATAGAATAGAATTTAATGGATACCAGATTTTTAAAAAATTTTATTGTTATCAATCATGTTGTTATTTTGAATCGTCATTATTCTAAATGAGTCACTATTCTAAAAAATTTTTAAGTCAAGTTTATTCTAAATTTTTTAACCACAGTACGTAGAAGTAAATTGAAATTTCCTCCTGTTTTTTCTCGACTGAATAGTAGATAAGCCATAAAAGTGGATAGTATTCATCCAATTGCAAGGATTTACTTATTGTTTATTAACGTCGCAATTCGAAGCAATATTAGATTTATTATTGGCTTACCTCACAATTCTGATTTGTGGTCAAGTGACGATAGCGACACCTGAGCAAGGGCTTCCCTCTTCAAACATCCACACTACGCCCCGCCTCTCTCTCTCTCTCTCTCTCTCTATTTCTAGGATATCTCCTCAAAACAATTCGACAGTATTTTCATATCATTGATTTTTATACATCGGAAGACCTTTAATTTTCTTTCGTAAATTTGTAGTTGCTGTGACGAATACTTTGATTCATTGTTATGTAAAACTGAACATTGAGAGATTAAACAAGTCAGTAATTGGCTTTGGAAAATGTTTATTAATAATATTCATTTATAAATAATTCATACAAAACTGCTCATTAAACACTAAAACATGGAATGATTGAAGCCAAAACGATACACTGAAAACTTCAACGTAACAATACAGTAATGCAATCCAAAGTACTTCAAAACGATAAATAACCGTCTCCATGAAACAGCAATTCTAAACATTAACATTGTCTATATTTAATTGAACTATATATATCTACAAAATTATTCGAGGGATTTCCACAGAAATTCTGACTTTGTGACTCATGCATAACATATTCATACACAAACTAGATGAACTTGGTGTATAAAATTATTTTTGAAGTGATTTATAAAAGCGCTTTTGCGTAACATTGAGGTACACATGGTTAAAGTTTTAAAAATAGAGTAGACTCTTTCCTTTATATTTAACTTGTTTCTTTTCAAGCAAATATAAAACTTTGCACTCCGCAATATTAGTTTGAAAAAGATGCAAAGCAGAGTATATTGAACTTTCAGGCGTGGTAACACTTAAAAAAGTGCATGTACATGGCAAAAGCAAATGTTTATAGAATTAAAACCTGTGCCCTGTGTTAATTTTTTAACTGTGAAGCTGATTAAATGGACTAAACCAAAAATATTAAAAGTTTATTTTTCATAATAAAATACTCAGACTTCGAATAAATATTAAATAAAATTTCCGTAGTCCTTCCTCGCATATATAGATTGAATCTACAAATAAAGTTTTGGTTCTATGTAGATGAAGCGATAAATAAAGCACATGAAAATATGAAAGATACGTCACAATATTCATAAAAACATCATTAACAATATTCACAAAACATCATAACAATTTCAAAATCACAGAATTTGACATCGAAACACATTAGCAATAGTATGGAATGTATTAAACAACTGATTCTCTTGGAAGAGAATGTTGAACAGTTAACAATGAATATTTTTAAACTGGGAACACAGAATGTATCATTGTGCAATCTATTTTTAAATTAAAAAAAATTACAACAAAATACAACTGCACATTTCTAAATATCTTAGAACCACGTCCACAATAGTAACAGTTCTAACGAATAAGAAGTTTCGGAATGCACTGGATTCTCATAAAATGATTCACCTCATTTTCAAGATTCTGAAAACAATCCCATGATGGATAATGTTTTTGCTATGTTTATCAAAAAAAAAAAAAAGATTATCTGTCTTCAGCCTTTTCAAATTACTTTTAGATTATCTAGACAAAGAACTTCTGAGAAAGAGGAATTAGCTGAAGGCACCAATAGTTGGTAAACCGTTTGTTTATCGCATTCACTTATGTTTATGTACTATTACGAAGCAGAAAAATTCGTCAGGCTCTGGATTACAAAATTTACTTTGCTTTCTTACTCTTTATAATCGGTCAAATTAGTCTCCTTACACTGACAGAAGTCATCCTGAATCAAATTATTTTATAATGAAACTCTCTCAGTAGTATTAATAATAGAATATTTTGCTTCTACTTTAAATTTATTCAAATCAATATATTTTAAAATTTAAATATCACGAAAAACATACTTCCACAACTATATCATTTTTCAAGTTTAAATGTTACCATCGGCACACATAAAAATAACTGGATTTTCACTTCTCCTCAAATAAACAATCGCCAATATTGTATAATTAGTTTAGATGTTTTTAGAATGATATTTTATTTCATTTTAACAACAAATGAGAAGTTATTTAAATTAAGACCGAATCGCGTTCTTTTGTCAATATATATTTATTTGAAGATGGGATTAACAATTTATGAGTATCCCGTGTTTCCATTACTATTCAAATTAAATGTATCTACTACAAAACGCATCAAACATTCTTCCACAAAAACACATATAATTAGTATATTAAAGTAGTGATAAGCATTTTACGATCCCTTATTGGGAATGATACCGAACACTATACCAAACACTACACAAATCTAAACTAGCGTTAAGAACAATATGTCAAATTACTATGTATCATAAATATCTAGGTATTATTTTATTTAGAAGAAATTCTTATCTTATGTGTCCACAGTATATTATCAATTGCATGATAATAAGTTATGTTTAAGATAATAAGTTGCGCTTATCAACTCAGACAAAAAATTAAAAATTGTGGTGATTCAGTTCCATCGTAAAATGTACGATTCGTAACGAAATACAAGAAAGTATTGCAATAGGTATAGCGTCATTTTTTCCACATTTCAGATGAAATTAAATCCGAAAATTTGTTCATTTCTATATAATTTCATCGTAATTATTCATGGTTTCTCCATAGAGTATAGTTAGGAGTTAAATAAGTAATAGAAAGTAGTGTATTAAAATTTAATTCTTAAAAATATGTGTAATATAACAGTGATTGCGGAAATAGAAATCTGAAATGCTTTCATGCCATTCGTTTCAAAGTATAAGGCTAACGAGGCGACTCATAAAAACAAAACAATTGCTGAAAAAATAATTCACTTTTGACAAAAATAATTTTAGCGAACTCGTATGTATAAAAAACTTTGCAGCATAAAAACTAAAATAAGCATCACTGAAAGATTGATCATGCTTTATCATGAAAATTATCGAAATGTATGCGCACACATACATGTATTCAGAATAAATGATTTAATACTTAAAATAAGCTCGAGGTGGTGTTTTTTTTTAAATTCCTTGGAAATTGTTTAGTTAAAAGGATATTTTAAAATAATTTTAAAAATCATTAGAAAAATACATTATTTTGAATTAGTAAAAAAAGTAATGAACACTTGAAAATTATGATGAAAATTCATTATGTATGTGTGAAAAGAAATCTGGGTCTTCAAATTCCCACCGTACTTCTTTGTTCAAAGTTTAGATGCGTATTTTCATTCAAAAAATCTTTGAAATGGTCTTAAAATTCTTTACATAAAAACTGCATATAACTTATGAATGATGGCAAAAGCTATTCTGTAAATTGATTGCGAAAAGTAAGAAAAAGGCTCTCGTTTTTTTAAAAAAAATTCAAGCTATATAAGACACGAAAATAAATATCAATATCCGAAAATCTTTACTTAGATACATTTTCATTTTTAAAAAGTAAGCAATTTTATAATAAACGCAAAACAAGAGAAAGTGAATTTTTTCATTTTTTATGGTGCAAAATAATGTTAACACCTACTTTTTTGTGTACAAACAATTAAACTAAAAATTGATATTGGTTTTGCAAAAAAAAAAAAAAAAATGATGATGGAGATTATATATACGATAAAAAAATCATTATCCAAAAATAAAAGGTGATAGGAAGATGACAGAAGTTTTTTAAAGAATCAAAACAGTAGAATTATTTAAAAAAAATTAAGCACAAAAGAGTCACATAGTATATCAAGTACGAGAGTTTTAAATATATGTATGCTATTTTGTAATACAGATTTTAAAATACGAAACAATTTTTAAGAACTTCTTTTAGTTATTGAATATTGATTTCCTTTTTAAAATTCTAATTAGTACTAAGAAAACTTAACCAATGTTTAAAAAAAAATTTATTTATTAATTGAATAATGGAACCAGTCATGAACGAAAGCCTATTCAACGATCATTGAGTAAAAGATATCGCATGAAATGAGAGTTTTATTAAACTTTGAACAAAGTTTTATAATAAAAATAATTTCTGTTTTATATTAATTTTTTATCATGAATATGTATTAAACATTTCATTTCATTAATCTTGTAAATCAAAGGACCATTTAATAAATTTAAGCTTTTGATTATATTTTTGGACGATATATATTAATAGTAATACTCGTAAATCTATTTCTTTGAATAATCAATCTCAATTTAGTATTAAAACTATTTATCTTTCTTATTAAACCAATTCTAATTCCGTATGATTTCAAGTTTGATATTCATATCATCATAGTGTTGATAACATGATGGATGACCAATATAAAATTTTTTACATACTTCTATATCAATATTACTTCAACAAAATCCTTAACTATTTTGATCGCATCCTTCTTATAAACACCTATGTCTAAAATAAACATGCATTTAAAAGTGCTAGCACATAAACTCTAACTGTAATTGTATTCTAGCGCATTATTTCTATTATTTATAAGATGTTTCTAATACTGAGATAAAGATAAAGCTGAACTAAATTTTAAAATATTAAATGGCTAATAATACGAAAACCTATGACCAGAGAGCATACACTCTTAAAAATTTCTTTCGCTGTATTCTTTTCTAACTTTTGAAAAATTTTAAATTTCTTTGCTACACTTACTTTAGTATTCTTAGATAAAAGAGTATGAATTTAAATTTCTAATTCTAAAAACAAATTTGTTTGTGAAATGCTCTTTTTTTTGTCTAATTTTTCTCCACATTTCCTATTCCAATATGTTGACTAATACCCAAAAAGAAATTTAGTGATTGTTTTTCTTGTTGCTCACTTACATGGAGTATGGAAGCCTTTTAAGTTCTATAAATTTTTCAATTTTATAAAAAAGACTGAGCTCTTCTTTCATGTCAATAATCAGGAATTTTGACCAACAATAATCCTTTGATAAGCACTCTTGTATATATGATACAATTATATGATTGATGGTTGGTTGGTTAGTTGGTTGGTTGGATAAAATTTTTGGCAATGAATCTGTATGAGATAGAATGTGCCAAACACAAGGGAAGATGTTATCATATTACTAAAGAGAACAATTTAAAATTCAATAATCAGGATATGTAATTTTTAGAATAAAGGCCGGTTTAATAATTATTATATATAATGAGTAAAACCAATGTCATGATATGAATGTGACGCAGGAAACTAAAAATATTTGGTTGGAGATTTTCCCCAACACACCAAATTAATTAAAGATAATATGAAAAAATTTATACATCTAAAGCGAAAAAATTTTAAAGCGGAGCATTCTGTCAAAATGTGTTTCTTAGTTAGTGGACAAATATACTGATATAAGATTGATGATGGTTTGTACTTTACTAAACAAAAAACAGTATGAATTTAAGAAATAAACGTGTAAAAGAGTATATTTTCGAAGAATCAAATGTTTTTCTTATGAATAAAAAATATAAATCCTCCTGTTAAAACTGATTGAAAAGAATACCAGTTTATGAATAAAAAGTATATAAATCGTTTCGAATAAAAAAAAAAAAGAAAAAATTTCAGTAACAATTTATTACGTAATAAATCTATATTGTTTTGTTTTTGTTTGCATATTTATTAATCTAAAGATCTTAAATTCTATTGGATCTTCATAACACATTTTTGTTAGAATATATAAACCAGCTTTCCTGAAATAATGTTTAGTACTAATTTAAAGGTTCTCTTGTAAGAAGCAATGTATTAATATCTATCTTAAATAGTTTAATTTAAGTTATAAAATTAATTATATTAATGGTAACTGTAGTATAGTTTCTAAAATAGGGGATGCATTTAGTAGTAAGCGAAGTAAATATATTCTGTAAAGTCCCAAATTGAGAAAGCAATTTTATAATAATTTTGCATAACAATCGTCACAGATTAAAAAACTTAATTTTGTTTTCATTAAGCATCATACATCTCAAACAAGTGCACAGAAATTTTTCACATCCGTATGAATAAGATGTTAATGTAAATTAAAATCTTACATACAAAAAAGGGATTTCTAATAAATAATTATGAAATAAATTTATTTGGATCAGCTCTAACAAGATTTTGTTTCTGTTTTAAATAATAATCAACTAATAAAAATTTCCCAATTTGAAAATAATTTCTATCTTGATAGTGGTACACATTCATAATTGAAAATACGAGTCATTGTTCGTAAATTTTTAACTGAGCAACAGATATTTAAATTTTGTGGACGTAAATTTAATTTTTGAATTCATTCTTTCTGCTTTCTCTAACGAATGATACTTCATACATAAATGATTCTACATGATGTTATTTTTTCAGGATGAACAAGAGCGAAGATCTTTAATAATATATATAAGCATACATTTCCTCTCCAACATTGAATATTATAATAAAAAATATTAAAATAATGTATCACAAAAAATATCGAAACCTGGTAAATTCAATTTTTTGATAAGGCTATAACAACATTTACTTAATTCACACGTGCCTTATTATTACATCCATAATTTATCACTCAAGACTTTGAAGTTATATGCTCTAATGAAAAGGGATACTAAGTGCTTCAACATAGTCGTTATACAATTCGTTAATTCACTAATATTAATTTGCATGATAAAACTTTTAAGTTGATTAAAGTTTTTTTTTTTTTTTTTTTTTAATTTTTTAAATGCTGTGTCCTTTTTGTATTTCTTCCATTCTTCTTCTGACTAGACATTTTTTTTAATACAAGAATTGCAATTTCCCTTAAAAAGAAACAACTTTTCGTAACCATTTAATACATTTGAGCAAGTGAGTGAAGGAGACAAAATGCACTTTTGAAACATTGCTGGTTTCTTAATATAGATCGTCTTAAAGAAGAAAAAAAAAGGAAAATACTTTTTTTTTTTACCCAACAAGCTCGGTTCATGAACCTGAAAAGTTAAGTTTCTTCTCCCTTCTCAGGATTCACATTCTCTTCATCCTCCAACCTGTCTCCATAGTTTCGATGGAAACGTTTCCCCTGCTTTTCAAGCTGGTTCCGGAGCTCAGACAGCGTCTGCAATAAAAGAAGCCTGCGGAATTGGACGAGTTCTCGTTGGAGGAGAAGGTGTTCCTCACGACGGAGAATTTCCTCAGCCCGAGCTTCTTGCATCCTTTGATCCACCAAGTGTCTTTCTCTTCTCAGCCTTTGGACCTTGTCCTGAAGCATCTCTTTTGACTCGGCAAGGGACTTTCTAGAAACAGAAGAAGATGCCGGAGTTTCCGAGAGAGGTGTGGTGCTACAACTGCTGTTGTCACGGTCACTGCCGCAAGCGCTGTCGGCCTGGGGACTACCAGTATCTGGTGGACTGTTCTTCGATGCTCCTAATTCGAATATAAAATTCTTGGAATAAAAAATGTCTAATATTAAAATATATAGGTTTTAAAAAATATTTATACATTAATAAAAGCACTTTTTTTTAATTAGATATAAGTAATTAATGAGGAGTAGTAGTTTGATGAGTTGTTGCGAAAGAAATGTTCACCTTGAAATAACTCTGCAGATGACCCACCCTCACAACAAAAAAATATACTCGTTATTTTGCGCCTCTTTAATTAAGATGTATCTAAAAAATGTTTACAGCGTATGTGAAAAAAAATTTCGCTTTGATTTGAACGTAACTGGCTTCCAAAACTAATATACAAAATTCAAATGTCAAAAAATGACTCTCATTGAAGATTTGTGATATTTCATAGTGGAGATATGTACATAATAAGCAAAAATAACTGGTCAACGAGCTACTCCTATTTCTGAAGATGCTCTGTTAAGTGTGATTGAAACTGATTTACGACAAATATATCGAGAAATAGTAATCAAGCTAAATATAGTCACTAAAGTTACCATCATACAATCACTGTCATAATCATTATAACTCTATAATTGTTTGGCACTTGACTATATTGGGTACAGTTGGAAAAAGTGGACTCTTGGATCGTTTATATTTTCACAAATATAAACTAGACAACCCTTCAGGAAGTTTGTGAATATCTCTTAACGTTTCATAAGCTAAAAAAATTAAAAACTTAATGCAAATAATTTTTAACTGATACCAAAAATAAGTCCTTTACGTCAGTTAAAAAACCATCTACTAAATTGTAATATTCTGAACATCATCCCTTTTACACACCAAGAAGAAATGTCTCTCATGCGGTGGACTACAGCTAAAATAATTTACAGGGATTCCTTGTCAGTGTCACAAATTATCGATGAAGAATTGTATTATATTGAACTGCGACAAATATGTAGGAAACTATTGAAAAAACAACTATCTTTGATCAAAGGCCAAGAATATTTTCCCCACAAAACAATTTCAGCCCTCTATTGCACAACACACGATGGTGACATTGGGGTATATATACCAAATATCTCATTCTGCATATTATCTTGACTTGCATCCAAAAGTATGTGTTTTATCACCTGGATTATTCTGCCTGAAAAATGTTTTTCTAAAGATACGAAAGTTCACCATGCAGTTGAGGATATCGTCAGGCATTAGCCACGAGACTTTTTTTCTGAGATCACTTTATTGACTGGTAAAGGACTTCAAGCATCGTATTGGAGTGAACTTATGAGGAATAAGAAAGGAACTAGTTTTCAATTCTTACTATTTAAGAATAATTGTCATTTTTTGTATATTTCTTTATATTACTTTTTTTATCGAAGAACAGAAAAAACCTCACTTGTAACTTTAAATATTTGCCTAAAACTTAAAAATGAATACTACTTGGATTACACATGTAAGTTTTTCATAGTAAAAGAATATTTGTTTCATCATTGATTCCTCGTTTAGATTTATACGAACTCTTAAGCAATATCTGTCGCACTAAAGGCGAATGTACTTTCAATTTCATCAGAATCTCTGAAGAAATATTGATTCATAATAAAATCTTTCTTTTCCGTTCAAAATATGACTTAGTATTTACATTCGCATTCAGATTTAAAGTCTTAGCCATCCATCAAACCAATAAAAAATTATAATCAGAAACAGAACTTTAACTTAATCATTCAAGGCTTATATGTTTATTTCTAAACTCTAGCTTTCTGACAACGCAACGAATGAAAAATTTGATGTACTATTTAGTACTTCTATCATCAATTACTATTTTCTGATTTCATCATTTACTTAGCTCATCGAATTCCCTTCTTATCTAAAATTGTAGTTCGATAACTTTTAAAAAAGATTTCTACTTACGGATTACACCAAGAGGCAGTTCATCTTGATCCTCTACATGGATATAGTCTTCAGAGTAGGCTTCATCACTGCTTTCTCCGTCATCTTCTGGGGAAACAGTAGTCTTCTCCAAATCTGTGGCTAGGTCCCGAAAATTCATCCATGCACTGCGAGGTATCGGACGGCAGTAGGTGACAGGACAATAAGGCGTGTCTTCATCATAAAAAGATAAACGATCAACCTCAACTACGGGCCGTTGTCTGTGACCTGACCTCTCGAGAGTAACTCGAGGCAATCTGTTTGAAGATGGACTTCGGCCACTGGAGCGGAAACCACTCCATGATTCTCCAGAGAACCCTGAAAGAGAAAACAACATTAGTGCTCATTCCCCAACGACGAGCATTAATTAAAGCAATTTTATGCAGTTATTAAAGTTATTTCTCAATTAGTTATGCACATATCATAATTTTTCAAAACAAATGGTGATGTTTTAACTACCTAATTTATTGCTAATTATTTATTGCTAATGACATTTCTCCACAGTTATAATTACAAAAGTGTCATTTTATTAATTTTGTATTTCCCTAATTCTAACACAAAATATACAAGTTGCTATTTACTTCTGTTTGGAATGCCTTATTGATTCATACTAAACATGTGAGAGCTATAATTTAATTATAAATAACACTGCTGTATACGTAAACCATGAAACGAAATCAATGCTTCTCTCTTATAAGCCACACACTTAGTTTGACACTTAACAATGTTTTTAACAATGGTCTCAAATAGAATGAATTTCATACCCTGAAATTTAAATAGAGCCACGAATATGCAAGAAGATAGGGTCATGAATATATTTGTAAGATGTGTAGCAAGTTTAAGATGACACTCAAGTTAAGTGTACACTCAAAATTTTAAAGAACAGTGCTCAAATTAATACAGCGCAGCCTGTGACTGATTTGTCTGCTAAATAGAATTCACAGGTATTATTCGTTTCTGAATTGTTAGTAAAAAAAATTTTCAGGGACAACATATTCCCTGCCTTATTAATAATTTGAATGTAACAATAATAAAGCACTTCCATATTGTTGCTAACAAGTTGCGCATAATACCGCTGACTTCACCAGCAAACAATTAACAAAAGTTACTAAACTGTATTCCATTTGTTCAACTGATAAACAACATAAATTGTTGTTACTCTGGTAACTCTGTAACTAAAAAATAAATAGTTGCTACTTTTTTTTTATTTCCAACCGTCATCTATCATTTCTATAATTAATAAGTTGTAGTCTCTTATTCAATTGAGTATGCGTAAATTTCTAAGAAAATTGTATAATGATGATAAAAGCTAAATTGAAACTCTATCAAAATATACTAGGAGTTTTATATAGCTATCAATCTTGGAAAAAGTAGAAAATAGCAACAAATATGGTTTGAAAAATCAGCAAAAGAACTAGTACATTACCATCTTCACGCTATAAGTATCATTTAAAAAAATATCACCATTTATTAACTCAACATTTATCAAAAGAGACAGCTAAAAATAAATATTTTTAAATATATATTAAAGAAATATCAAACAAATAACAAGAATGCGTTTACCTTCCCACAAGCTGCCACTAGACTGACTCCCTAAACCACTGCCAGAAATGGATTCGGAACTTTCAGATCCAATCGAAGAAGATCGGATTCCGGAATTGTTCGTCCATCCATTATCTAGGGCTGAGTTTTTGGGTGATGGTAACCACGGATTCGTTCGTATTCGGCAACGAACTCTTGGTGAATCCAAAGCAGTGGAAGAACCAAAAGCAACCTGTTGGTGACTTGTGGGCAGAGGGCTCAATCCTGGATCCAGAAAACTGGTTCGGATGTGAAGTCGACCACCAATGTCTGGTGTCTCTGGAGCTCTCAGCAATGGATGAGGTGACGGCGGATGCTTGACACGGTGTGGGGTGCTTCCAGCCGATCGTGGTAAATCCTTGCCAATGGGCTCGATCTTGTGGAGTGGTGTGTTGGGTGTACTCTCATCTTTCCTTCGAGGCTGGACATCGGATCCAAGAGTAAGGCTGTCTTTCTCCTTCTTGCTCTTTCTTCGGGATCGTCCAATGTGAACTTCCACCCAGCGAATCAACTTCATTTTAGCTAGTTTTACTTCTTTCCAGCTGCAAAATAAAAAAATAACCAATATCTCATTCATTGATGTTTGTATCTGTAGTCCTATAAAAAATTCTAATCGTACTAGCAGCCAATGAATCCAAAAACGAAAAAGAAAACAGGAAAAAAAGGCTAATAAAGAGCACAAGAAATATACTCGTTTAGAGATATCTTTCTATCGAGATTCATTCAATGAAAACGGAAATCATTTCGGTTTGATCTCATTCAACACTTTCATTGCAACTACTCTGTTAAAAGTAAAATCCGTTTTCTTCCAAAATACTTCTTTTGAAATAAAAATTATATTATTATAATTGTGCTTAAACACAAACGCCAGAGAAATTATACATCTTGTAATAAATTTATCATACATCTTCACAATACAGCCTCACAAAGCCTTCTTCAACCTCCCAAAACTGAAATTGTGAAATTGAATTCGATTTGATAGATTAAAGTTTTTAAGAACAACTATGTTGCAATTTTATTCATCTCGAAAAATTCTTTAATGATGATTATAAATAACTACATGTGTTCCAGAACTATTTTCAATTTATAGAATATTAAATCATCAATGAAATGATTAATTTAAAATGAGGATTATTTTAGATTAATTTGTTGTCTAGAGATAAATTTCTCAAACTTATACATACGCACTCTTATAAGCATTTAAATATTTTTTTACTAAGTAAATTTGTTTTTGTTAATATTTCTTAAGAAATTTCCTTTCATAAATTGAATTTGGTATTATATATTGTAACTATTATTTACTTTAAACCATCATGTGTGTGTGTGATATTCAATATCATACATCACAAATCGCTAGTTTATATTTTTCGAGTTTCATCATAATGGAAATAATGCATTAATGGAATATTTTTATAAAAATTAATAGCTTTAGAATTCAAATCTTGAATAAGGCGATGTCTCTGAAACGGGAAATAAAAGTCAACAACAGAAGATCACTGAATATATTTTACGCTCATACAATGTATTCCTTATTTATCAAAAAGATAAAAATTATCTATTTTATTTGAAACATTGTTGTGGTCACAATAGTCTGATTTGGGTTAATTTTCGGACTCATAAAACCAAGAGGTAGAAAGCTCGGGTCTCATACTTCCAAAGACCGTCGTATAATGGCCCTGATACACATTATCTGTCGGGGTTCAGAATTCAAACATTGTCATGTTGAGGAAGTCAGGAAAATGAGATTTCAGTTCAGATGTCATCCTCATCCTTGACTTTGGTAAAAAATTATGAAATCTGTTTCCAATAGTCCTCGTGTTGTCTTTAAGTGCGACGTTGATAAACAATAAATCAATTGAAATATTGTAAAGTTGATCGTTATTTTGAGATATATTGATAAATTTTGCTTCACAAATACAATATCAGGAAATAAGACCTTTCTTTCTAGTTTTCAAATATGAAATGAAGACAAAAATTATCAATAAGTCTAAATTTCCTTGCAGAAAAAGAATCTTTTTAGGGAATTGTTCGAAACTATAAGTACTCTTCTAAAAGCTTCTGTTAATTAATTAAGGACATAAATATTCTTATCTTCCCCTTAGTCAGTGAATAATATGTCATTCATTTACATATACATTATTTTACAATTTTGCTTGAGTAAGATAATAAAAGGTGAAAATAATTCTTAAATAACATTTTATACCAGTATAAATACTTTCAATTAAATTAATTTAATTTGAATTTTATAAATAATTACCCATAAAGCTATATTGAGAGAAAAATTAACATATTTGTATACTCTTATAAGCTTCATAAAATCCTTCTTACTTTAATTCTAATTAATATTAATTGAATAATAATAAACTGCATTCCGAGTAATCATAAATTTCAACAAACTAATCGTAATAAACTAATTTCTTGTAGCAACATTGAATTTTTACAATATTTATTTCGATTTCCAGTTAGCTTAAAATGGTTGGTAGAATATCATAATCACTAATATAATATCAGAAATTTAACTCACTTTTATGTATTTTAGCAAAGACAGAGTATGGAGAGACAGAGAAAGATAAACGAGTGGACAGTATACTCAGGATAGGAAGAGACAAACACGTTCCAGTTCACGGATAAAATCTGTGAACTGGAACGTATAGCAATCAATCACACTAACACCCGGATCGAGTTCAAAATGTATATAAATAAATTTATTTTGTAAGTAAAATTAAAGTGTTAGGTTCTCAATTTTTTTCAATTAATGATGAAGCTTCGATGTAGTTATTATATAAAGAATATACAGGGTTATTCAAAATTATTCATCTGATTTCAAAATTCATATTTTCAAAAATAAGCGGCACAGAATATCAAGTAATACATGAATACAAAAGAAAAAATGGGGAAGTTTCATATTGTGAAAAAAATAGATGGTCCTCGTATGTTCCTCGTGAAGCTATTTCACGAAAGTTGTTTTAGAAGCTTTCACATCGCAGTAGGTTCGGTCGCAGTGGACCAGAGGACTTGATGTTACATAGCTGGCCACCAAAGTCCCCTGATGTGGCCCAATGCGATTTCTTCCTTTGTAAAATATAAAGTGTACAAGGCGTGGCTGTTAAGTAACGAGACAAAAGCCGTAAAAGATTTTTGATGTCGTACATATTTACTTATTATCGCCTTCAATAGACACCCTTTCTCTTTCCCTACAGCACTCCATGCTAATATTTTATTGTTCGAAACAGTGCTGGAAGTCTTTTACTGTCAGCTCCTTCAGGACACGTGCCATTTCTCTTTCACAGCTTCAACGAACTTAAATCTTGTTCCTTTTAATGCAGATTTCAACTTAAGAAACAGATAGAAGAAGCATGACACAACATCTGGTGAATAAGAAGGATGGTCTAACACTAGGATGCTGTACTTGGCTAGAAACCTCTTGACAGACAATGTGTAATCAGCCGGTGCATTGTCTTGGTGGAAAATTTTGCCGTATGGATTCTTTGTCAATTCCTACAGTCTCAGCAATCGCACGAATACTTAACAGGCGGTCAGATCAAATCAGATTACCGATTTTTTTTATATCATCATCCGTTTTTGACGTAGAAGGGCGACGTGGGCGTGAATCATCTTCAACGTGTTCTCTGCAATCTTGAAAACGTTTAAACCACTCGAAACACGAGCACGCAATAAACACATTCATTACCATACGTTTCTTTCAATAAATTATAAGTTACAAAAGCGGTTTTTCCAAGTTCCATATGAAATTTCACAATTCGTTGCTCACTTAACATTTTGCCGGTGAAATAAAAAATTAACTCTGGTGCGAACGATTGCTACGGGTATACGGATTTGTCTACAGAAACGAGAGGCACTTCATTCGAAAGACAAGGCTTCACGCTAAACATATGTCGGTCACTGGAGTTTGACGCATGCGTACTTCTTCTGTAGAAGCGTCAATCCCATTATTAAATAGCCGCACCTCGTTTGCGCCACCATTACCCACAAGTTTATTTGAACTAAAACAATGAATTTTTGCTGCTGTATAATCAATTACCACTGACACTTTAAAACGTATTTAGCAGGAATTTACAAATCCAATTGATATTATACGTATAACGAAAGGAAGTTATATTTAATACTTGTAAAAAAGACATATATATGTTTTCCCTCTGCAATCATGTACTATTTATCAATCTGTGTAATTTATTTATCAAAATATGGAATTTTAAAATCGGATGAAACATTATAAATAACCCTAAATATTTAGTTTCGAAGTTATATTTGCAAATTTAACATCAATATTTTCTGATATTTTAGTTCAAATTGAAAACTTAAACTCTCGTTTTACAAAGATCCTTATTGTTGTTGCATAGAGGATATATATTAAATTTAGATATTATATTTGCTGTTTTAACCTCAAGTATTTTCTGTTTCCTTTCAAATGACAAACTCTTGTTTTGTTGCTAACAACAAAAAAAAACCTAATTTTTTGTTTGCATTGGAGGTTCATCAAATTAGCAATACTCACAAAATTTCCAAAATGAGATATTTTATTAATTGGATGACATAACAATAATTTTGAAGTTGAAGATTGAAAGTACAAGATTTTTCTCTTTATTTATAATTAACTTTCTGAAAAATTGCAACATTTAGCTGAGTGTTTCATTTTACGGTTTGATTAAAATTCCTATTGACAGTAAATGTTTTCTATTTAAAATTTCATAACAAAGTTAAATTTTATTTAACTGTTGCATTTTACATCTTTCATCATTTACCTGCACTTAAATATTCATATTTGTAAACTGTTATGAGTATATGTATACATTCAATAAGAGAAAAAGTTTTAGATAAATCATACCTGTAATCAAGCTTTATTCAAAAGTGATCATGATAGTAAATTAAAATGAAAAGTGATCATCGATAGTAAATTAAAATGTCTTTGACAAAGTTTTTATGAAATGTTCTATAGACTTTATTTTAAGAAATGTATGTCTTTGAAAAACGTCGAACATTTATAAGATTTAGAATATTAATATTTCAGTTTTCTTGAGATCACACAAACTATATGAACACGCGCTTATATTTTGAAAATCAAAAATTATGTTTATTCCATATCGTTAAATCTCATCTAATAAATATGATCCTTATTCTAAATAAAATATTATTAAACAGCAATAATCCATAATTTAGTGGTATTTTTAAAATAAAATATTTTATTAAAAATTCATTTCTGAAGGGAATGCAATATGAGTAAATTCATTGTAATTTTCTAGATGTTAGACGAGCAAAATTTTCAACATGTCGCATCATTGATAAATAGCAATATAGCCTACTATTACTTTTAAAGGAAATGTATTTTTTGAAAGATAATCCCTTAAATTATGTAACATATTTGATAAAATACTTTTATAAAGTACCATTCGTGATCAACATTTGTTGGTGCAGTATCGATCTACGTTTTGAGGATTGTGTTTACAATCGTGATACAAAAGAACGAGAAAAAATGGCTGTGCTTATGATCTACATATATCATGTCCTACAACTCACAAAGTATACTTCTTCGCGATTCTGTAATTTTTTAAGTTTCAATAACTTTCAGATTGAGTAAAATGCAGTATTTAGAGCGCTTACCTACTGCGACGTTGAAGAAAAATCTACCGATATTCTTTCTTCAGTATCTGCCTTTCGAAATCAATTGTCGAACTTCTTGCAACGTAAAGACCTCTATTAGGAAATCGATTTTGGGGGAGGAGTTAGAAATCAGCTTGTGTGGTACACAAAAAGAACCACATTTTTTTTTTTCTAGATTGTATTCCATTGAGGGAATCTTTGCTTATGGAAGAATCAACAGTGGTAATGAAATCGAAGTAAAGTTTATTCTAGAGATTTATGGACTTTCATACATCAGTATGTTCTCCCCAAAATACATCAGAATTTCTAAAAGCAACTCATCTGATTATTCACGGGACTTTAAATATTCCTTGAAATATCTCTAACTCCAGAAATAAAAAAAAATTGTGGACATGCATTACTTTTTGTATGTACTTGACATGTTTTTATTTTGATTCGTGTAACTCTTAAGAGAGAGGGAGAAAGATTTTCTGTCATTCTCTCAGTTTAAAAATTATTTATATTAAATTGTTTTCTCATTGCTTGAATAAACTTTACCATTGAAAAACTACATCTTGAAAAGCTTTAAACTATTTAAAAAATTTAATTGTTATTTAAAAACTTTTAGAAAATAAAGCTTTTCATTAACTTAATTAATCAATTACAGAACATACAACAAAAATTAGTATTTATATTTTATTTTTATTTTTCTAGCTTCTGTATATTTTATATAATATATAATAACTTTTAACTGTCAATCTTATACAGGGAATTTCGAAACTCACGGGAAAAAATTTAAGATCTGATAGAAAACCTCTAAAGAAGGAAGTTTCTTCATACAATGCACAAGCGAAAAGCAAACAGTGAAACGCTTGACGGCGCTGTAATGCTGTAATACCTGGTAAAATCGATAGTAGAAGTGATGATGTGTAAAAAAACTCGCGCTTTATGCTTTCCATTACAGCGCCATCAAGCGTTTTACCCCTTGTTCTCCACCCATGCATTGTGTGGTGCAAACTGCTTGTTTAGATATTTTCTATCACCTCTTAAATTTTTCATCATGAGTTTCGAAACCCCCTGCATATTGAAAGATATTTTGGGTATTGATCTATCTGTCAAAGTAATAGTTTTAAAAAGGAATTTCAGATAATCTGTACGAAAATTACATAAATTAAGCGTAAAAAAATTGTGCAGCGAATATCGCACTATATGATTTTCAACCCAAATTATACCTGATTAGAATAAAACATTTTTTCATTGCAATGAAATTCAAATTACTTCCAAATTATTAGACTAATTTATTGATAGGTATTTAACAATCAGTTTACATGTATAGTAATATGTAATTAAACCTGAAAAATAATTCCAAAAACCAGTAGCCACAAGCTGTGTTGTTTTTAAGCTTTTTAAATTGTTTTACTATAGATGTTTAAAAAACCCTTCTTCCGCTTAGCTAATGCTGAAATGATTTCACAATGTTAAAGAATAAATGAAGCTTTAGTGCCTAAATTTCATTTAATGGAAACATTTTACTCGTAGCAGTGCACAGCACAGGCTCTGATCATATTTTTGTCGTCAAATAGTGATGGCCAATCCAAAGGATTTTTCTGTCTGTTTTGCTTTCATTTTGTTTATCCATTATGTTTATGCTATTTTATCTTTGATTGTGATTTTTCTTTACTTCCTGTTTTTACAGTACTATTAGAAACTTCATTTGAGATATAATTATTTTTATGTTCATGTTTTTCATTTAAGAAAGAATATATATTTATGAAAAAATAAAATAAATACATGAAGATAAGCTACTAATAATATCTCATACGTTAATCCTAATTTATGTAAAGATTTTTACAAATTTTCTTCTACTGACTTATACTAATACAAACAATTTTCGTTTCTAAATGTTGCACGTATATCGTATACAATCATTGCATATCTATTTGCTAACATAAAAATTATTGTTTATTTTTTTTTTAAATAATTGATTCATAAGAGCAATGAACGAAATTTACTTACTTATTCTTTGTGAGGTAATAAGACTTCATTCTAAGCCTAACTCCTTGACTAGAAAGCTGTTCAAATTAACTACTCGTAATAAGCCTATTTATTTAGGCGCTTAAGTCCCACAGAAAAGGTATTTCAATTCATCGAGATGGATGGATTGGTTTTATTAACTTTCGCTTTCGAAGCAATACGAGGGCGATTGACAACGCAATTTTTAACCTCGTGTGTGACTAGGATGTGAGAGGATTAAAATGACGAGGACAACATCTGAGCTGGCACCTCTATCTCCAAACTTCCACACCATCATATTTGAAGGATGGGCCAAGACAGGTTAAACGTATATCAGCCCCGGCATTACGGCGAATCTTTAGCGGAGTCAAGGCTTGAACCCGCGATTCGACGTATACCGCCTGCCGCGAGTGCGCGGCCCCTTCAGGTCATTAAGTAAACTCATTATAATTAAGATCACGTCTTTCAGAAAACACACACACACACACACACACACACACACACACACATATATATATATATATATATATATATATATATTATTCATTTGAATTTTGGGTTGTATTCTGATTTTATCAAGTAAATGCTTAGTGGTACAGTTACAGTCTGAAGCCAGTGAAACTATTAAATGACTTTATATCCATATTCTTTTCTATTTTTTTCTCAGTTTTCTAATATTTTCCATATTTTTTCATGTTCCTTTCTTCACTTTATTTTCTTTCAATTTATTATATTTTTACATTTATGTAGTTCTTTTTTTTTTCCTAAAAAGAATTCTAGCGTATAATTTTTTCTTTTGTATTTAATATTCAATTTTTATGATTTTATAACATCTCTTTAGTTTGTTTTATGTTTACATAAGTAATTCTAACAGCCTTTTATTTTTTATACATTTACTTAATATTTTACTGATGATTTTTATTTCCTTATTATTTTATATTTTATATTGCAAATTTTGCTTTGAAAATTTGGACACACACATCATTGAATGTGTGTGTGTGTGTGT
>BMAW01016158.1:2167946-2197182 GCA_019974015.1 Nephila pilipes
TGTGTGTGTGTGTGTGTGTGTGTGCATGCATGTGTGCATAATAAACACTTTATCCTAGTTTTATTAGTAATAGCATTATTTCTTCCCGAATAACTAACTAATTGAAATAATATTACAGTTTCACGACTTAGAACTTTATTAATAAGTTACAAGCATTAATATTAAATTTCAAAAAAGAAAAATAAATAAGAAAAAAAAAAACATTTGTATCTTAATATTTTAACTTTCAATAACTTTTCCCATACTTTTTTAAGTGCTTTAATTTAATTTTAGCTTAAAATTCCCCTGAAAAATTGTATTTACGATGGTCAGAAAATTAAACTTTCTAATATAAAAAATATCATTATAAAGTAATTTTTCAGCTTTATAACTTATTAGTAAAGCATTAAAATATATACAGATATATAACACCATATGACACACACACATATATACATGCATATATATATGTGTGTGCGTTCGTGCACGCGTATATATATATATATATATATATAAATGAATATTTTTATAAAAAAATAATAAATATAAAACAACACAAAAATAAGTATACTTTCTCATAAACCAATCTCATGATTTGAAGACTTAGATAAAGTCGAAATTTTGAATTATCGTGACAAAATGAGCAATATATAAAAATATATATAAAATTACGGAATCTGGATGAAAAACATCTTAAACATTGTACGAAAATGTATTTGACTCATATTATACGTAAAGACAATAAAATTATCACTAAAATAATCCCTGTCATATTTCATTTTTATTTCTAATTCTCTTATAATACATACAATTAAAAATTATGTAACTAAAAACGAAATAAATTTCTCAAAATAATTATCAAATCAAAATCTCAGAATTAATGATTTATGCCTTTCATGAATTAAATAATAAATTATTAAAAGTAGAAGTATAAAAGAAAAACGCCATGAATTCTTATCATAAATCATATAACTATTTCTAGCATTAATAAAATTTACCTAACATAAAAGTATCTATACCTTTCAAATAAAAATTTCTTAAGTATTTTATTTAAATAAAATTTTAACTCAATTTGCTATTTTCTTTCGTTTTGCTTTAAGATTTGTTTTTGTCAAATTTTCAATAAAAAGTAACGGACAATATGAAACAATAACACATGATTGTTTTCCATTTTTGCTTTTCCGAATTCATAAATTATTCTGCCGAAAATATAATGTATTTTACTACTCTCCAAATAGCATTGTTTTAACTAAAAATATGACAGAATGGAAATGGGAAAATACAACCCTAACCTCTCTTATTTACATCTCCATGGTTACCACAATCAATTTTTTCTGAAATAAATCAATTTGCGTTTATCGATTATTAAATACGAACAGATGGGAATTCTAAAGAACATAACATAATCAAAAATGTCACATTTGAAAGGGAAAAAATAGTTATTGAAAACATAAAGCTCTCTATATCGATCGTAATTATGTTTATTTCTTTAACCTCTAAACAAATGGATAATGTTTCAATGTCATTTGGTCACAAACAACTCGGCACATGTCATACTCATGTTCCCTGTGTTCCAAGAAACTGTTGTTTACTAATGCAATTACAAATACCACCTATTGCATTTTTAAATCCAAATCTGAAGAAAAATCTATTTAACCCATAAATACTTACGCAATCTCGGTTTTCCTTGAGGCTAGCAAGCGGTAATACGAAGCGGAAGGACCTATCGAACGCTTCTCGGAGAAAGAAAAAAGGGTCTAAGGGTTGCCACCTACCTGCTATAGTTTGTATGGCTCAGGGCCCGGCAACCTCGTGTGCGATCCCCTTAGCCATGTTGAGGACAGGGTTTCGCCACCCGATCCAGTTGGGCAATGGCGGAGGATGAGGAGCAGAGGGATTCGGAGATGCTGGAGGACCATTCCATTAAGGAATGAGGGACGAAGGGATATATCGATTTTACGGAGCCCGCTTCCTTGCCTCTCAGTTTTAGAGCCGCTGAAGTTTCGTTTTGAATGTTTGTTGAAGTGTGTATGCAATCAGCGCGTGGAGGCTAGAATTCCTTACTCGGTAGAAATGAAAACATACATTTTTTTTCCCCCTTACAAAAACTTCCAAGTTTTTTTTTCTTCTTATTATTATTTTTTATTCAGTGATTCTGAGACGCGTCTTTAAGGAAAGGGGGGGGGGAGGTCATCCGACCCATGTTATTTTCATATAATTGGCTTGGCGAAAAGGTAGGATTGCATTCCTTCACTTAAAACTTAAGCAAACTCACCTTGTCGCTCGCTTAAGTAACCAAAAAACGAGAAAATATTTTTTTTTTCTTTCAGGTGGAATTTAAAATTTTGGTCAGGTTACTTTAAACTTTTGTACATTCACACGTTTATATTTATTCGCTTCGGAAAATCTGGGCAATGATTTTGAGAATTAGTGGATAAGGATAAATTAACTCACAAAATGTCTCTCAAAACTTTCAGAAAAGCAGATTTTTATGCAATTCTCAATTTTTCATATACTTTTAGTTTGCTTTTTTTTTAGCGAAAACAAACTTTTTTTCCAGTTGAATAGAGTTTTATGTAGCTCTGCGACTGTGAAAAGTGCCCTCGTTAGATTTTTGTTTAGTTTTGTATGATATATAGATTAAACTAAAACAATTTATTCACAATGAAAGAACGGACACATATAGTATATGTTCATATATAATTTGAATTATTATAACGTAATCAGTTAACTAAATCAACGAAAAAGTAGAAAATGTTTTATTTTTTCAAAGGAAATCGAGATATGGATAATTCATTTTCAGCTTCTACAGCAATATACCTATTTAGTTAATTGCTTAAAAAGTTAGTAGTTGTGATATTGATTATACACTATCTAAATCAATCTAACATCTTCGTTTCCTGCAAAATACAAACATACATAAAGAGTCTCTTTTAAAAGAAATATTTATTTCATTCGTGAGCTTTATCAAATTTTTTTAAAATGACTATATATCTACGAAATTTTTAACACGACGTATCACTATTGTCTATAAAATGTTTTTGAGCTCTTCCTGCGTTCTCATCCCATAAAAGGGCTTAATTTCATAAATAAAAATGAATTTCACGTTATCTTAAAAATCGTGAAGATATATGTCTCTGATTTTTGTTTACACACGCAACTTAGCCTTTTAAATCTTATCTACTGTTTCTTTAATTTTTAATAATTATAAAACTTTCATGAAATATAGCTAGTATTGTGTTCTGGTATACCATAGAAACATCAAACCAAGTTAATGACATTCACATCAGATAATATAAAATTTTTACGCTCCTCTGATAATTAATTAAATAAGACGAATGTATTATTTAATGAAGTCCGTGTAATTCGGATAATTGAGACCCTTGAATCTTATGTTCTTTTACGTAAATTTATTTGAAACATTCTAATATTCAAGACGATCATGAGTTACTTTTGCGATTAATAGTTAATGACACTAGCCTCCATACATTTTAATAACCCTTAAAGGGTATTAGTTATTTGGTTAAAAATGTCTACTAGTGTGTGTGAAAGAGAGAGAGGAATGGAGAAAGAGAATTCTTTGAAAAAAATCATTTGATAACCAAAAGTTATCTCGTATATTTATTATTGTAAGGACATATGGACACACGTGTATATTACCGAAAAATGAATATTATCTTGGACTTTTTTTTAACCATCTACCCTGCTGGGGGGGGAGTCACGTTTTTACCTGTAAGGGTCTATTAAACACAGTGGGGTTTAATATACCCATACGGGCATATATTTATTCTAGATCATAAATACTTTTATATAGCTTGGTCTCATTAATTTTTGTGTTCATGAAAGTACATTACACATTTTATATCTCTTCTAATAACTCCTCCCCCCCACCCCCTTTCATTTACTTTCTATATTTTCCTCCCTCCCCCTGCTATGAAATGTCTTATATGTATAGGTGGTATTAATTGTTTTAAAATTCGGGTAGTAAAGAAATTTTTTTAATTAGAAGTTCCTTATACTTTACATCCCTTATTCTTGATACATTTTTCATAGCAATTTACATGCTCTTGGCACAAAACAGCTGAGCATGAAGCACATCTTTGCATTTGTCAAACTCTCTTTAGATCACATTCTTTACACCTTCTACTTATAGGTCTTTTGATAATTTTTTTTTTTTTTTTTTTTGATTTTTAAATGCCGCAATTGCCAATTTATTTTTTGATACCTGGATTTTTTTTTTTTTTTTTTTTTTTTGAATAAATTTTTTTTTTTTTTTTTTTTTCTTTTTTTTTTTTTTTTTTTTTTTTTTTTCATCTCAATATTTTTCTGAGCTTTAGAACTTTATAAAAAGTAGTCTTTAGTACTGCTTGTTTTGATTATATAAGAAGGATTTACATCCATAAAAACAACATACGCATTTACTACATCCCGGTCAATTATACTGCAGGAAAAAAAAGAGCCATAACCTAGTTTCACCTTTGCATGTATTCGTGGTAGATAATTTATCAATAGTATCTACCCCAGCTTCAGTTTAATTGTGTGCGTGAAATTAAAATAAAATTTCACTGATATTACAAAACAGTTGAAATGTAAAAAAATTATAGAAAATAAAATACAACTAAATTTAATTCCTTAAATTTTCAAGAAAACCAACATATATTTTTTAGATTATGGAAAAAGTAAAAGAAAATGAACGTTTTTTTGTATTGTAAAAATCTGGGGAGGAAAAGAAAATTACTTCACAAAATAAATAAGAAAGAGAACAAATATATAAAAAATTACATAACAAAAATAGTAAGAAGAAACTTTAAAAATTTTGAAAAATTGCTAACCTAGACATGAAAAAAAATTAAAGCAAATCGAAAATGAAATATAACATTTATAAAATCTGTATCTGGCTTATGACTAATTTGCAGGTTTTCACATGCTTTACAGGCCTAATATTAACTTTCAGAAAAACATTGTAAAAAATAGGGAAATTCCATAAAATTCAAAAATTTACAAAATACTTAAAGACCAAATTACAATATATACGTATGTGTGTGTAGCTTATTTTTTCGTTCCTCATCTGAAACTTCGGCCTCGTGCTACGTACTTAAAAGAAGAATTACCGATTTATCTTTTTTTCGGTGTAATAATTCAAGAATCATGTCTGGTTAAAAACCAAATAATGGGGGAAATATTTTTCTATCACTTAACATCTATCGAAAATTACTTGAAAAGCGAACTATTCAAAAAGGCTTATTTTTACATGTATATTTATGCGTATTAGTGATACAGGTCGATTAGACTCAGTCATGGAAAATGTCTTTTTAATTTTTGTTAAGAAAAGCACTTCTACAAGTCTGAAAAAGTTACAAACGTATGAAATTAATCTATTAGAGCCATTGAGATTAAGAAAATTAAATCAGTCAACGAGATTCCCTTATCACCTTCAACTCTAAATTCCATCTGATATTACTCTTCTGTTCTGAAATTGAACATACAGCTAAACAAATGTTTAACACGTGGATGTGGATGAATTCTTCCAAGCGGAAAATGAGAAATTGTGTTTTAATACTTCATTTTTGAAAGCGTTAATCATTTATTATTGAATGTGTCTATATAGGGCATATTTCTCTTAAGCGGACCAGTATTTATTTCATGGGGAGGGGGGATCATAATCAATTTTTACTCTCTAGGACATCGGTATTCTTATTACAATATCAAACAAACTGATCAAAAAAATAGTACACTTTCAAACCTTTCTAAAATACTGTAGCTTCTTAAAGCGGTATCTTATACGTATAAACATGTAAAAAAGTTTAATGGGTATTTTTAAAGAGTTTGAAATGTTTATTTTAAGAGAGTTGATTTAAAAACAAAACTTTGAGCCTAGTTCTTGCTAACTGAAGCATACCTTCTTCCGTCAGCCCGTGATCAATTGATATTGTGTGTGTGAAGAAAATCTAACTATTCTGAAAAAACTCGATTCTTTTTTTTATTGTGCTCTATAAGGATCTGATGATTGTTTCTGTTCTTATACATTCTATTATTAAATACGAATATATATCAGAATTCTCCAAATCAATCGTTATCATAAAATGTGAGATTTTAAATTATTTTTTTGTTTTTATGCTGATTGTTATAGACTTTTATTATTTCATTTTAACAAAACGGAAGTGAATATTGTAATGAAAACTTTTTTTCATTCTTTACATATTTATTTTATAAAAGAAAATAGACATGAAATGATATATAAAATTGGATGTTCTTCATCTAAAAGCACACCCGTGTGTGTTAAGTCTTTATTACACTAAACACTTGTCATGTAGAGGCACACTATATATGTCGGAGCTCAAAGTCGTCACTTTGATGTGGTGGGAAACTTAGGAGAATGGAGTGCCAGATTAGGTATCATCCTCGCCACTTAAAGTAAAAAGATATATCGTCAATAGCCCTCGTGTTGTTTCAAGAGCTACATTTAATAAGAAACAAATCAGTTAACTAAGGGTACAGCTATCCCAATCGAATTCTAACAAAAAGATCTGTATCCGTTTACTAATCATTGGACGTAGATTTGATAAAACTTCCAACAACCGAGTTTAATAAAATGAAATAAGTAGTTTCGTACCGTTCACTAACGTTTTTATGTAAATTAGAAAGTTTTTATTTTGAGTGTTTTCTATTGATTGTGTATTTCTTCGAACAACCTTATGGTTTTCGCTGTAGTCGCGAGTTCTTGCCGGGGTTGTTTCTGTCTAGTCGAGGGTTGCAATCCTGGTTCCTCTAAAGACCGACTGGGTAGCAGGGTCGATGTATGTGATATCTGTCGAGGCACCAATTCCTTATTTTGTCGTATAATTTCCAGGAATGATGAGAGAGTGCTCAGGTGCCATCCTCTACACTTGAACATGGCTCAGAATTAAGCGGTCTATCCCCAATAAACCTCATGTTTCTTCTTAGTTAGACGTTAATCAACAATCATACCAACTAGCGCTGATTCAATTCCCTGAATTCGTTTGCGTGAATAAATTACGAAGTGAATTGTATCTTTGAGTTTTATATAAAATGTTTTTCTTAGAAACTGTTGAGAGAAGAGATTAAAAGAATTAATTGAGTTTACGTAAGTAAGAGTTATGTTTTCCACCATCTCATTAATAGCTGACACTAAACATTGCAATACTGGTTTATCCATAAATTGTGAATTTTAGCCTCAAATTATTACCGGTAATTTAACAAATTAATTACATAGCTGTATAAAATAGTTTTTGTACTTATTTACAGGGAATAATAAGTACGAAAGCAGTGGCAAGTACAGTACAAGTACAGTAATAAGTACACTTGAAGCTTTGATATATTGTATAAATAGATTGATTGGTTGTTTTATTAAAGTAAGGATCCGAGGAAAAAAATTCTAAAGCTCGCTGCCCATTGTGCTGCCTGGTAAAACTGCAACAGAAGTGCTGAAACCGTTTGGAGAAAAACGAGCTGGGAAAAAATTGAACAGGAGAAAGAGAGAATTGAGCTGACGACGGAGAATCTGGCCGATAGAAGACGAAGTTGTTTTTGTTTGGATTGCAATTTTCGCGATTGGAATGTGTATTTGGCTTCCACACCTCTGTAAAATAATTTACTAGACATGCGAGTTATTTCATTTAAAATAATATTTGTTATTTTTCAATCTTGGCCATCTTTGTATCCAGAACTTGCCATCAGTTGAACGAACGCAATTTTACTATTAACATCACACACTTAGAAGCAACATGAGGGCTATCGGCGGCGGACCTCGTAATTTTGAATCTCGGTCAAGAAACGATGACAACACCCGAGTTGGCACTTCTCTCTCCAAACTTCCACACTATATCAACGAGAGAACTTAGACCTCCATAGATTTAATGTGCATTCAATCCTGCTACACGGAGGATCTTTAAAGGCATCATGACTAGAACCTACGACTCGACTAGAACAACGCCGGCCGTGAGTTCGCGACCATAACCACTAGGCTACCATGGCCACTTTTTCGTATAAAAGAACGATGAACTGTTTATTCAGATACTTTCAATATTTTTTCGATATTGAACATAATATGAAGGAAGATAAGAATTATGAAATGAAATTTTTCATAAAACAAGTAAAATTACTATAAAAAATAAAGTCGGAGATTTGATTGAAAGCATATATCCATACAATAAAAAAGATGCACATATTACGATCAGCTAGGTAAAAACCGAAATAATAAATGCTGCTTATTCAGAAAATTTAGAGTATGCACATTCGACATCTGCGATTATGATATCAATGAAAGAGAAACTTAACTTATTGATTAAAACAAAAACTGAAATACAACAGAATAATTCGTTTCTGACACACACACAAAATTATTAAAGTGGTCAGAAAAGAATATTGGAGTATTTTCAACAAGAAAATATGAGATGGAAATATATTGAAATAGTGTACACACAAAAAAATTTTTTAGCTTGCTTATTTCTTAAACATGCTGACAAATCGATCGCGTATTTAAAATTAAGTAGTTTTATAGCTTTTATAGTAAAAATTATTCATATACAAGTATTATTTATAAAGTATTATAAAATTGTTGAATGTTATTTATATTATTTATTTTCAGAGAGAATACAATTCATTTTCAAATATTTTTGTCACAGCACACTAAAATAAAATAAAATTAGTAAGGTGTTTTTTTTTATGTTCACGTCTGGTAGAATTACCAGTAAATCATAGGTATACCAGTTTTGCTTGAAAGTTATACCGAATTTCATTTAATCGAAAAAGCCGGTAAATTTGAAATCACTTGCTGACATTGATTGAGATACGCTGATTCTGAATTTAATTTAGGCATTAATTAAATTTTAACAGAAACTTGGATCTTATCTTTTCCCACTTATATTTATCGTGTGGCCATCGTGGAGTTGTGGTAAGCGTATCAAATCGCGAGCACTGCCAACCAGGTTCGATCTCCGGTGGCTTACAACTTAAAGTTCCTCATAGGTCAATTCAGCCCTTCACCCTTCCGGTGTCGATAATTGAGTTCTAAGTTCGCCTGGAAAATAAACTGAGGGTCCAGCGTTGGACTAACCACTCGACCTGGACACCAAATTGTAATTAATATCCCAGGCCCAAAGACTACAGAAATGAAGATGATCATCGCTTGATGGGCCTCTTAGGTCAGGGCAGACTGTAGCTTTATAATAATCGTATAAGCCGAGAATGTTTGAAACTTTTTCTATGCTAAATGATGTGAATCGAGCTTATATATAGTCCGCTAGTACGCAAAAAATATATGTACTTTTCCATTAACCATGCTCAAGCAATTAATCGCCTAATGTAGAAAGTTTTTATTTCTTTAGTTTATGTATCTGAAACTTATGAAGAAAATCATACTAAATACAATGATCCTTCTTTTTATGAAAATGAAGTGTTTTGTTTTCGAAAGTGTTTATATGACTGGTTTGCTGGGTCAACGCCAGAACGAAAAATCTGACGTTGGTAAATTTTTGCACCCGGGCTCACGGAAAAATACCAGAACCTACACTCGAAATAATAATAAGAATGCTGTAAATAATACGCCCATTCAAAAACAATAGAATAGAAATGTAACTGTATACTTCTAACTTACGAGAGTCGTTCAATAAATCCCTAGAACTTCCAAGAGATGGTGCTCTAAACATCGAAAATTGTTTGTTTTTAGTAAGCATCACACCTCACTAGACAGCTCTCTAAGAATCAGTTACTCATATTCGTGATCATGATGCCTTTTGCATCCCAAAAATTCTTTGTCATAACTTTTCCATCCGATGAGACCATCTTCCCCTTTTTAGGAAAAGATCAATCGGAAACAGCCCAACGTTTTGATT
Source organism: Nephila pilipes (assembly GCA_019974015.1). Taxonomy (NCBI): domain Eukaryota; kingdom Metazoa; phylum Arthropoda; class Arachnida; order Araneae; family Nephilidae; genus Nephila; species Nephila pilipes. The sequence continues at coordinate 2,177,780 of BMAW01016158.1, forward strand.
TGTGCTTGATATTCAATACATAATGATGAATCCAGGTCTGACCGACAATGACAACTCGACATAAAATGACGTTGACAACTGGCACTGCAGCAATCAAATTTTGATTTGGAAGCAAATGATTACCTAATCAAAACTAACTTATGAATCAATGTCAGATTTGTTTTGGCTCCGTTTAACAGATAACAGTACTCAATGGTAACAACAATTTACCTTTATAATACTCACTGTCTTCAAATACAAATACTTTTTTAACTATCCTCGTACATTTTGGGTGTTTTGAAAGTAATCTTTATGCAAAAGAAAAAAAAGTCATACGAATACTTAAAAGTTCTTGTCAGAATCCGAGGATCAGAGTGGTCGTAGTAGCCTAGTTGTTTTGGTCGTGGACTCTCGACTGGCTGTTTTCGTCGAGTCATCGGTTCGAGCCTTGATGCCACTAAAGACCTACCTTGTAGCCGAGGCTGATGCACGTTAAATCTGTCGAGGCTCAGGTATCGTCCTCCTCACTTGACAGAGGGTCAAAATTACGAGATTCGTCACCAAAAGCCCTTGTGTTATTCTTAGCGAGACGTTAATTAAAACCCATCAAATCAAACTGAGGATTCGAATATTTCATCAAATTCCATTTCACTTATTAGAATGACTGACAGTCATCATTGTTTTTAATTCTTTCCATATAAGATTTGTCCTCTACATACATAAAATCGTTCTGGCTGTCATACATACAGATACTGATGCATTACATTTTAAGAGCTGCAACTACCACTTCAGATGGAATCTTCAATCAGTGTTACAAGAAATTATTTTCATTTCGGCTTATGTAGTTTAAGATTTGAATTTTGAACGGAGTTTTGAAAAGACAAAAACTGCACTCGATTCATATATAAGGATCTGCTTATATTCTGATACATACCAGTTGTCTTCTGATTCCCACAAATAGATGGGTTTAATTTGCTATTACTCTAGAATTAAGAAATTGAAATAGAGTTGATTTAAATGAGAACTAAATTAGTTCCTACTTTTCGTTAGAATCTGGTTAGTCGATCTCTCCGGACGTTTGGAAGCAATACCGTCAGATTCTACAATTTAACCAAAAACGGACACTTAATTGAGTCAAAATTTCCCATCTTTTTTAATTATTTAATAGATCATTTAAACTACTTGTTCGTATTTTATTTTCTTCATCCACCTTAAAAGATTTCATCCCCGATTCAAAATAATTTAACATGATATAGTCTCATTTGATGAAATTAGCATTATCTTTTCATCGATGTTTCTATTTGAAATTTACTAGTACTGTGACGTTGGACGATTCGCGTTTTTTCTTCACTAACCTTGGGGACTTTTAATTAAGATTGATTGCTTTTTCTAAACAACCTTTGCCCAGCCAAAAATGAAACGTGAATATTTAAATTACAAGCAGGTAAAAATGAAGTGAAGCGAGGGAGATAAAAAGTATATAAACTAAGCTTGAGATACGCGATAGAGGTCGAGTGGTTCTAGCGTTTGGCAATTGTTCCAGAGTCAAAGTCAGGGCCGAGAATTGTTATCAGTTATCGTCTGCATAGTGAAAGTTAGAAGTCAAGACAGCTTCAACTTTACACTAGTGGTAAGACTTTGTTAGTCTGTTATTGGTAGATCAAGTTAATATATTTAGGGCGCTATTTGGGGAGAGCCGGTTATATTTGTTGTTATGCTTGCAATTTGTCAATAAACATAGTGTTGAAACCTGTGTAACGTCTTCTTGAACGCTTTATTGACTTTTAGTGTTAGTACATTGAGTTTAGCTATGGTACAAGAAGCGAATAGGAATAGTTCGCCGTCACAGTACTATTTTAAATACATTAATTACTACTCTTTCTAGACCTACTAACTTAATTAATACTAATAAACAAAATTTTAACTAACACAATATAAATACTACTACTTATATGATTTTAAATATGTCAAGTAGTATTATTCATATTGTGAAATTAAGGGCAGGGGCCAGAAGTCACACAAATTTACAACAAAAAACAGTTACTTTTCAAACAACAGCACATATATCAAAAACTGAGTAGATTTTCACTTTTCTACTATGCAGTGCAAATATGTAAAAATTAATTTTCTCTTAGTATATGTTCTTCTAAATAAAGTACTAATTACTTAATGTAGTTTCTGTTTTAAAGGTGGGTTTTTTTTTTTTTTTTTTTTTTTTTTTTTTGCTATCTTCAGTGAATAGCACAGTTGTTAAAAATATATGTTGCCATTCATATTTCACTTACTATTTAGTGAGAATGTTAACTGACTTTTTAACCATTTTACAATAATTCCATGTGTACCATGTAACCATTTTATAATAATTCCATGTGTACCATGTGATTACAGTTAGTAATTGCCACCCTAGGTCCAAAGGTTGAAAAAACGGAGATGGGCACAGCCTGAGGGGTCGGGCTCCGGCAGCCCCTTTTGTAAGGAAGATTACTGTCACTGCATTTTTTGTATTGAAACATAGGACATAAGCATACGTAATGTGTATGCATGCATTAAATATTGAAAGGTAAGCAAGTTAGTTATTTCAAAAATTAATAAATACGGTAAAAAAATTAATTTCTTCATAGCACATTTATTAAAATAAATATCATAAATAATAATGATAAGTTGCAGTTAATAACATGATTCTTTAAAATACATAATAATTGGGCATGAATCTTTATAATACATAATTAATTTATAAGGAATATTTTAAGTAAAATGCTTATTACAGACACGTCAATAAGAATCTGTCCCTCTTTATATTGAATAAGAACATTAAACTTTAATATAGTATTTTTGAGACAAATACAAATAATATAATTGCAACTAATTACACTTACTATCAACTTAAAGAAGTAAGATTAAGTAGTACATGAGTGCTGAATTTCGCTGTTTTAAGCTGAATACATTTATCAGAAAAGGAAATGCTACGCTTTATTCATTCGTTCTTCAAAAAAAGATAATGTGTTGTTGTTTTTATCCCAATTAAGGGCTCTTTCGAATTTTTTAAATTTCCTCACACTTTTCATGGAACACTGTTTAAGAATCTTTCTCTTAGGCCAAAAGTTCTCTCAAAATGCGCTTTGACAAAAGTACTCGAGAAGAAAAAAATATTAAAGAAAACCCCACTGGCATCATTATTCTTTTTCTAGAAAAAATAGAATAAAATAATGCAAATATCATTGAGATACAAAAGTATGTTTTTTAGTCCTCTTTTTTTATACTAATTTCTACAAACTATTTTATACCAACTTTACATCGCTATTTTTTCCTTAAAAATATTGTTTTGACCAGGGATGGCGAACTTATAACATACTAAGATATTTTGGATAACACGCATTGTTCACGGATGGTCATCGCCGAAAAACAGTCAACACGAAACAGACAATAATAAACCTGGAACAGACAATTAAAATAAATATACGAATGTACAGTGCTTTCGAAATAAAGGGTTTCCAATGGATATAAACTGATGATTTGGAGATGGATCTTGCAGAATTTCAAGACATCGTCTGGACTTAAGTATTTGTCGACTTGAGGTCGAAACTTGAAAATCTGGAAAGAAATCGCCTATACAATGCAGAAGAGTGCCACTACGAACAGGAAATTTAGAGTTTTTGGAACAGATTACCGAAAACTTTTAGCACCTAGAGATATCTATCGATTACTTTATTAACATTTTTTTACTCTACCTATTTTTGTGAGACCTTATTCACAACGTTAAATAATATTAAAACCAATAAAAGGAACCAGCTGAAGGGTGAAGATAGTAGCGCTTGTCTGCTCTTGAAGTGTGCAAAATACTAACCTTCAATTGAAGATTTACTAAATGAAATTCAACAACAAAAAAGTAATGTAAAAAAATTACTTGTTTTTGCTTGTTCAATAAATTAATTTAGCAAAAAATTAACTCAAAAGTATAGATATTTCTAGATGTGATATAGCGCCCGAATAAGCCAGATTCCGAATAAGATAAGATTTACGAATTTCGACACGCCAAGCTCAAAAGGTTCCCTATTAATGATCACACCGGGTTAACCAACTCATTTATAATGCCTGCCCAAATCATTACACCTGCATCAACATAATGACACTTTTCCCTGATGAGGGAGGGATAGTATCGTGTACCTGGCTCTCTCTCTCTCTAGATATAGTTACGCCAAGAATCAGTGTCCAGGCGGAATCCAGACCCATCTGTTAAAAGCACGGTGCTCCACTTCTCGCATTCTAGTGTGATGCTGTGAGTGGGATGCAAATAACGGATTTTCTGGTAAACAGCTCTCTTTATAAGGCCTTCGGGGAACTGTAAACAGTAAAACTTGGATTTCAGTGGCAGTATACAGATCACATGAGAGCTGCAGTCCCTTGCCCTTACGTTGATAGTGCCAAATAATGACCCTCATTCATCTTTGGGGATCTTTCTCAACCTTGTCCAGGTCTTCTCGATAGGGATACAGTGTCCTGAAACTGTTTCTACAAACTGCACATGACACTTAGCGTTACATTGAGCTCTTCTGCCTGGGCTTGTGATTGACCTGGCTATAATCTACAGACAATTCTCCATTTCATTCCATCATCCATACGTTCGTGTGGCTACTCATTTTAACTTTGATACCTATTAAAATTCAATTAGCTCTTACGAAAAACAGTGTATATTGAGGAAGAGTTCGAACACACAAAACATTGACCTTCTTGCGCTTATATCCCCTCCACAGTCACAACTTCTTAGACTTGACTGTACGTATTTGACACTGAATATTTGCATAATTCTTCGGTGGCATAACTAGTACTTTCGGTTCAAAACCTTTTGTAAAAATAAACATAACTTTCAAATCCTCTTAATTTTGTAGAAACGAATGTACTTTTATTATACCAATTCTTGAATTCTCTAAAATATTTTAAATTGTATCAATATTTCCAGAAACCACTGGTTAAAAATCCTTTAGACCAAGAGCTCTCGCAAAGTGAGAATTGGCAAGAAAGCCTATGAAGAAAAAAAAATATGTATTCAAGATAACTCCTTGACTTGATTGTATTTTCCAAGAAAAAGTAGATCAAAATGGTGAAAATGTCAATGAGATACAAAAACCGGATTTTTAGTCTCTTTTATACAAATCTGTGCATACTATTTTGTATACTAATTACGCTATCTCAATATAACGTCTCGCCCTTTTTATCTTAAAATGATTTAGAACCTATGTAATAATACGTTAATACGTTAATGAGCTTTAATAATACGTTAAAACAAATAACATTGTAACCTTTTTAAGATATAATCGTAATCTCAAGAAATTCTTCGTTTCGTTTTATCTAAAATATGTCTATGCTTTACGAGAAATAATTTTTCATTTTGATACGTGTTGAGACTGTCGCCAGCTCTATGGATTTTTCTAGAAAGGAAGTTTAAGAGATAGTAATAATTAATGGCACAATATCTCCAAGATATCTTCTAAAAAACATTCCCAAACCTTTCACCTTGATTTAAGATTATTTCTTTAAATGAAAAAAAAGTCCATGGATTTTATAACTAACGTATAGTTTGATAACTATTAATTAATAAATTGATTTTAAATTAACTTTTTCTATGGCTTATGTCAAAATCTGAACGATAAAAATATTTAAATCAACTCGATATCTATTTTATCCGCTTATTTTTATAGCGTCACTTATTTTATCTCGGCGACTTTTACCATCATAGCCTTGTAATTACTTATTAAAAGTATTTAAAAACATTAGTAATGTATAAAAATGTAAATATAAGTAATGTTTAAAATATCACCTAAGAAAGCTAAAAAAAATTTAAGAAAGTGAAAAGGATTCCAAAAGGGTTTAAAAATTATTTTACATGAGGCAAGCAATAGAAGAAGTCGCCAAAAAAATCGCCTCTCAAAAATGAATCGTAACAGTAAAAATTGCTTTCAATCGAAAGAGACAGATGTAAAAAAAAAACTTTAACTTACTACTAATGAATTCTAACGTTTCATGCCATGAGATTTAAAAAGGCTTTCGAGATAGCTGATTTCATTTCATAAACATTTTTCGTACCGAGTGAACACAAAAGAGAAATTCTTATGTAATAAAATTACATGAGTCAGGCTTTTAGGATTTAATACATAAAATGCGCAAGAGAAACGGGTGAGTGCCATTAGTTTTCTGTTTGTTATGTTTCTTTCAGAAAATGAAAAAGAAAAGGTAGAAAAGTTGATTTTGAATACAAGAATATTGATTTTCAACTGGAAGTAAAATGGATTGAGAATGGAAAACATATTTGTAAGACTTGAAGTTTCAGGTGTATATGCGAGTTTAGAGAGTGACAGAACGGGAAAGATGCATTTTTATGTTAAAAAACATAAATCGGAATTATTAAACTAACAAACTTATTTCATGTATTAAAAAACTTTTTTAATGATTTTAAGTACAAGAAATGTGTTAAATATTTATTTTGAATTCCAAATGGTTAGGCTCTAAGTTTTTCTGACTCCTAAAAATACAAAATGGAAGCTAATTATTTGTATGTAAATTTTACGTAAAGTAATATAGTTAAATTTACTAGAACAGAATAATTAAACATTAAGTACAATAATTAAAATGATAGAATTATGCAAAAACAATAATAATTTGAATGGTTATAAAGGAGCAATTGAAAAGTGATTCTCAACAAAAACAATTTTAACTAAAATTAATTTTCTTTCTTTCCCGCTTCTCGAATTTTCTGATTAAACTGTAAATATTAATATACAGTTAATAAAAGATGACACATTTCGTTTTAACTAACATTTCTAATTAAATCAAAAAATTTCAATGTGTTTCTAGTTATTACTGAATTAGAGAAAAAAAATCATTAAAAAGTGTCAGCGGGCAAAAAATGTGTATTGAAATATATATTTATTTTAAATCAAATTTAGTAAAAATTACTCTACAAAGAAAGCGTTTTTTAAAAAACCTTTACAACAAAAATAGAAAATTCCACACAAAAATTAAATAACCAACGCAAATAATATATGAATATTCAAATGCAACAAAATAAGTTGAATTTTATAAATATTATTTAAATAATATCGAGATATACATGAAAATGTATCTTTTAAAAACAACAAAATGTGTTTCGAAAATCTCGACTGATTCTTAAAGAAAAATCTACCCAAAACACAATGAACAGTGAATTAAATTAAATTCCGCATTTAGAAATTGAACCTCTGAATACAGAAACCTTATGTGCCGTTTTAAGTAAACAGTTGATGTTCTTTAATTTAACAAGTAATTTCATTTCATTCTAGGACCAACGTAGGAATTAACGATGTTACTGTCAATATCTGAAATTCCTTTAAGATAGGCTCCAGAATTCCACTAGCAGTCACCTTTATCAACAGTGAGGAGGGGAATTGCGGATGAGGAATCCATCAGGAAGCTACTGAGGAAGCCAAAATTGCCGATGGTGGAGGTATGCGGAACTTGAATGGTCGATTGACTTTTCTACTTCTCGATAGTGTTACGGAAAGGGTTAACAGTGAACGGGGAGAAACGTTTATTGGACACACTCCGATTAGATAGGAACTGGGTTTTGTAATGGGGGTTTGGGGGAAGCTTTTCCCTTATCTCACGATTTGTATTCCCATCACAGGAGACCTAAATGCAGCCAGAGGTATCGTGAGATGGGGTGGAAAAATATTCTTCATTATTTGTCTCGACATGGTTAAATCGCCTTTTCAAGATTAGTTTTATTAGTTAATTCAGAATTTCTGTTTCTCGAGAGGCCCGTATTTAAATACACTAGTATTGTAAGTAATAAAATAAATGTTTTCTGTGATGTATAATTTTATGAATTTGCGACAATACTGAAATAGTGTGTGCGCGTGTAAATGTGTTTGGTGATAATTGTTTAAAGCTTTTATTTAGGTGTATAATTTTAAAAAAAAGAGAGAGGTGATAATTGTTTAAAGCTTTTTTTTTTATTTAGCTAAGCGTTGTTTCAGCAGTAAAATAATTTTAAAAATCAATTGTTTTGTTATGTTATATATATCCTACCGAACAAAATTTGTAGCATTTCTTATTAAATGAGTACACAAGAAAAATGAAGCTATTTACTAGTTTTCATGGAAGCCTTTTTGATATATAATCTAATAAAATGACAAAAATATTCTTTAAAGGAAATTACAAGCAAAAAAATATTTCCATCTCGCTTATATTCAGCTGCATACGAATAACAACATTTTAATCATAAAGAAAATGATTTACTAGTAGCAACTATAATGAAGTGTGAAATGACATTAAATAAGTACCGCATTTCATATACGAGGACATCTTAGTTCTGTATTACATGTAGTAAATCCTGAAAATAGATGACAGCATAAGAGATGATAAAAAATAAGATGAGGTATCATGAACTCTCATTGTTTGATTCATTTATATTGATTTAAAATTTGTATTAAATGTCATGTCATGGCATCTCATTGAACGAGATATGTATACGAGGGAACAATGTAAAACTATAATTATTGTAGAGAAAGAACAGTGACATCTGGATAAAATTTATTTCGTATATCAATTGGTCCTTTATGTACATAATGTTGTAAATTATAACTATTAATGCAGAGTTGTTTGGTTTCCGGAAGCCGTAGATTGAAGCAACCCGCAGTATTGAGAAGAGAAAGTTCAATCTCCTCAGTTTTTTAATGACAGCCTTCGAAATGTCAGGGAACGCTGGAAGAAATGTATAAATTCTAGGAGGTGATTATGTAGATAGAAAGAAGTCTCAAGAACAATAAATAAAATTAAATTTCTGCCTCAATTATTATTAGAGTAATAATTAAAACTTTATGATACTGCGAGTTATTTCAATCTACGTCTACCTGAAAGGAAAAAAATTAATATTAATAGCTGAAGTTTACAATATTATGTACATAAGGATCATTAATATGCAGAATAAATTTATCCAGAAATCTCGGTTATTTTTAGTAATAATTAAAACTTTAATTCTCAAAAAAGGGGAGTATAAAAAAACACGTTCGTTAATTAATCGAAAAATATTGCACTATCTAACTTTAGTCCAATAAATTAATTTTGAGAGAGAAGAGCAATATATGTTATTATTTATATATATTTAGTTTTATTTGAATTGCAGCTTCACATTAATTTCGAAAGGGCATATTTTCCATTTAAAATTAATATTCAAACATCTTTTGTTAACCTAAGCGCTCACTTGTTATTGTGATTTTTAAATAAAAAAAAATGTTTTTGCAACACAAACTTTCCATTCATTTTATAAGTTGAATGGTTAGCGGAGCTCTTAGATCTTGCGGCATTTATTCTCCATTCGACATGCTGTAGAATATGTTGATGTTTCTTGTCCAGAAAATTGAAATTGAAATAAAAAAAAAAAACTATTTTAAAAACTTTGCCTCTCTTACAATTAAGAAATCAAAAATGAAAAACATTAATTTTAGAAGTTTACTGCAAGAATTTAGAAAAAGACTTTAAGATTTAGCTATTGGTTGGAATCAGTTTTGTGTCCGGAGAGAAATGTAAGTGGCTAGCCAATAAAGGAACAGCTTCTCGGGATGGTGAAGAACCAGAGAGAAAAAAATTTTCCTAACTGCTTTGGAGTAGCTAACTCTCGAAAGCTAGCTATCCTATTGATCGGGAACATTGTCCCCTAAGGGAGCAACTTTTGTAGAATTTAACTTAAAAATTGAAAAGGATTTTGAATTTGGAATAAAAATAGAGGTATATAAATATTATGGAAAAAATGAAATTAATTTATTTGAACAAAATATTTCTTGGTCTATTTATATAATTATCCTAATGTATATTTTTTAAAATTTTTGGAGGGACCTGTTCTCAATGGTTTCAAAATTAGCAAAAAGTTTTCTTGAGATGTTACTATAAAGTCTTTAAGAGAAGAGATATTGATGGAATTCCGAATGTATTCGTTTCTCATGAACCATCGAGTATCTAAAATTTGTCTGAGCATCACATTTTGTGTCTTTCTAAAGAATTGATACGAGTTTTAGCTGCATGCCCCTAGACTGGATTAGTATAGATGAGGATTGGTTCCATTCAGTTTATAGTATCATATATATTTACTAGCACGCAATTTAAATGTTCGAAGCTGTAGCAAACACCAAGATACCGACGAGTTTATTTCGTCAGAGACTAAATCATCCAATCAGGCTCGGAGACTGGAATGCGAGTGCAATGACCATAGAAGCGGAATTGTGAATGAGACAGAATAAGTGTGACCGGCAACGATAGTGTTGAATGTAAGATGGTAGAAAGTTAGCGGTAAAATAAAATTGAGTACATTTATCTTTAGTTTGACTGATTTCATTCCCAGTACGTTACAGTCTAATTATTAATGAAGGCACTGACTGACTTTTTTTGACAAGATAAAAAGGGGCCGCGGTAGCCTAGTGGTCAAGATCGTGGACTAGAGGCCGGCGGTATCCGTTCAGTCGCGGGTTCGATCCTTGGCCGCCAAAGACCCACCGGTGTAGCCGGGGCTGATGCACGTTAAATCTGTTCGGGGTCCAAAGTCCTCCCGTGGCGTGGTGTGGATGTTAGGAGAGGGGGTGCAAGCTCAGGTGTCGTCCTCGTCACTTGACCGTTGTTCAAAATTACGAGGTCCGTTGCCAATAGCCCTTTTGTTGCTTCTAGTGCGACGTTAATAAAAACTAAACTAAACTAAACAAGATAAAAAGAAATTATCTAAACATAATTCATTTGGCTACAAATCTTGTTGATGGATTGATATTAAAGCCACTATGAAGACGAAATACGGTAAGTTCCATTGGCTGAAGTGCTCCATCTTGCCTAACCAGAATCGCTCAGATTCTGCATTCCTGTATAAGGCATCCTTTGAAAAAGTGTTTGCATTATCTATAAATGTATCTCCCTGATACTATATTGAGAATCGCCGTCCTGGTATAATGGGGAAAAAAATATGAAAATCAACCTGATTCTGAGTTCTTGAATGCCGTCCTGGCACAGTTAAAAAGTAACAGATGCTGTTCTGCCATATAGAAAAATAACAAGACGTGCCAAATGATGTAAAAAGAAATAATAAGAAGTGCCGTCTTGCATACATATAAATTATAAGAAACCCTTGCTGTGGAGTACTGTAGATATTTTGGTTGTGCTGACAGAATTTCAAAAATATATTTCAGGTACAATATCCTTCTCGATCTGGCCAATTATTTGCAACACATATGAATTTTTGCAGTTTAAAATATTTATATTTGATATTTGAAGAGCATATCCTATGTATTAAGATTAGCTTGATGTACAATTAATTTTAATTATGTTCTATATATACTACTACTCTCTATAAGTAAAAAAAACGACGCACAAAGAAGAAGTTGTCCGATGGAAACAAAAATTGGTAAATAGGAAAATTATACTCAGAATAGAAAATGATTAAAATTTCAGAAAAATTTAATGATTTATTTCAGAATTACATAGTTACAAAGTAACGAGCTCAATAAGGTGTTGACCCACCTGTAGCCTGGATGCAAGCTGCCACACGATGTGGCATAGAGTGATAAAGCTCCCTGATGGTCTCCTGCGGTATTTCTTTCCAAATTTGCTCCGATTGTCGGGGTAGGTCATCAACATTCCCTGGTAGATGCAGTCACCTTCCCATCCTGTCCCAGACATGCTCATTTGGAGAGAGATCTGGCTGGCAAAGGAAGTGTTTGACAAGCTGTAAGACAGTTCATAGCAACACGTGCCGTATGTGGTCTGACATTATCTTGCTGAAAAATAAGGCCAGGGTACTGCAAAGGAACGGTAGCAAAATAGGTCTCAGAATATCGTCGACTTACCTCTGTGCTGTAAGTGTGCCTCTAATGACGATCAAAAGGGTCCGGTTATCAAAGGAAATGGCCCCCCAGACCATGACTCCTGATTGAGAGTGAAAGCAGGATCTGCAATAGTGAAAGCAGGATCTGCCCTGGGTGTCTCCAGACACGTCTTCGATGATCTCAGAACACATTTGGAAGCGGGATTTGTCGCTAAATACTATACGTCTCCAGTCAGTATCATTCCAACCGGATCGAGCAAAACACCACTGTAATCTGGCACGACAGTGTGCAGGCGTGAGTGGCAGGTGGCGTAGCGGTCGGTACGAGCGTAGATTTCGCTCTATCAGCCGTCTGTGAATGGTCATGGGGGACAATCGTGTGCGGGTCGCACTTCTAATATGGTTGAAAATGATGAATGAGGCACTGTGATGGCTGATCTGACTATCAATCTGTCATCGCGATCTGCTGTAGTCCTAGGTTGACCGCTGCCATCATGACGCAGAAATCTGCCATTGTCTACCCATTCCTGGCAGCATCTTCTAATCGCCGCATCGCATCGACCCATATGACGAGCGATTCGCTGATTTTCCCAACCTGCCTCTTTCAATCCAATGATACGACCTCTTTCAAACTCTCACAGTTGCTCGTAATGAGCTCGAATCCTGCGGCGAGGCATTTTTTCAGTCGTTGAAAGGTATCTTCAATCCTGGCTGAAAGATTTGACCATCAGATTGAGAATTGCTTCTTTATACACCCGCTGGTGCTCGAGTTCCGATGCGTGTTAGCTCACGTTATTCATTCTGTGGACACCAAAATTTTTGATTTGCATATTCAGGTCAAAATTTTTGCATACAAATTCCATTGTAATCCGGACAACTATCTTCTTGGTGCATCAGTTTTTGTTACAATTATGAATGAATGGCTATTATATGATTTTTATTCTTTTGATTTTCTTATATGTTAATGTAATATGGTATTTAATTTTGGACAAGAGTAAATCTCTTGCACTGTGTTACCTAACACGTACAGTGATATCTCCAGTTGAAATTTAAAATGTTTTTAGTTTATCTCCAACAAACAAAGCTTTTTCTTTATCATAAAAGGTCCTCTCCAGAGGAAGAAAGAGTTTGTAGCAAACGCCACGACACAAGCGAGTTGATTTCATCGGAGACGAGATCATTTAATCAGACTCGGGGATTGGAATACGCTCGCAATGATCACGGAAGTGGAAACATGAACAAAACAGATCAAGTGTGACAAGCATGAGAGAACTGAATGTAAGATGGTAGAAAATTAGCGGTAAAATAAAATTGACATTTGTGTCTAGCCTGTCTGTTTTCGTTCTCAGTACGTTACAATGCTAAATTGCAACAAAATTTATGTAATATCTATAAATGAAAATTTATTATATTTTAGGGTTACTGGCGCTCAAAATGTTGTAAATTCAGGTGTATTTCCAATTCTGCTGCATATGCCAGTATTATTTTCGGTTATCTATATTACTGTGTGTATAACACATCAATCAATAACTCCCGAGACTAACATTGAAAACAACATTTTTTTTGCAAATTTTTTTTTTTATTCATCAACATAACACCTTTTATTGAAAATCCTTTAGGGTACAGCACAATCGTTCAACTTTTCCAAATCTTTTTCCCAATTTTTCCATGAAATCTTTTTTGTTGCGAGTAAATAGCGATAAACAGCTTTCTGAATCATCGACTCGTTGCTGTTTTTGTTCCATCGAAAACAAACGCGGCACCCACTTGGAAAAAACCTTTTTCATGCTCAATTTTTCATGAAGGATAGTAAATACACTTCCATATGATATCTGTGTCATCTCAGCAATCTCACGGAGCTTCACTTTACGATCTTTCATTATAATTTTTGTCACTTCACTCACATTTTCCGGTGTAACGGCTTCCACAGGTCTACCCGAGCGTTCCGCGTCATTTGTGTCGGTACGACCACGTTTAAACTCGGCAAACCACCGACAAATCATTGCTTTTGATGGACAAGAGTCCGGGTAACATTTTTCAATCCATTGTTTCGCTTGCACGGTATTTTTACCCATTAAAAAACAATGTTATATCAGAACACGAAACTCGGTTTTTTCCATTTTTTAAACAAACTACAAAACGACTTTACTCCAACCTCGATAACTCAGCTGTTTCTGGTCCGATCGACTTAAAATTTTGACACGTTTCAAGCAAAGGTTAGTACTCTAGAAAGACCTGGTTACTGGTTTACTACGAGCGCCATCTCTGGGTTAGTCTCGGGAGTTATTGATTGATGTGTTATACCTGGTTCTCTAAATTCTGGATCACTCAAAATATTTTTCAGTTTAAATTCCTCCCTGAGAAATTAAAATACTGTGACTAAATCTTTTTTTTTTTTTTTTTTGTATACTGATATTTTCTGAAAGAATGTAACTGTTCATCCATCGTGCGACTGATATCTCTCTGAGTGAGTATGAGTATATAGTTAATATAAACATATTTTTTTTTATAAAAATTTGCGAATTTATTTCTTTGAATTGTGAAACTTCCCTATTTTTAATTAATAAAAATTAGTTTCGTATAAGATTGCATCATTTTAAGCACACAAAACTTAATCAAAATATAAATTCTAAAAAGTAATAATTCGTTGATAAAAAGAAAATTTGTCACAAATCTACATTTAGGATGGTGTGGAAGTTTGGTGAGTAGGATGTCAGATCAGGAGTCGTCTTCGTCATTTGTCCAGGGTTCAGAATTATGATGTCCGTCACCAATTTTCCTCGTATAGCTTCTAACTGCGACGTCAATAAATATTCAATCAATACATATCTGCATAGTCATGTAAAATAGTAAATTATTTTAAATTTTAGTAAATAAAAATCCCCTTTATATACAGTATTTATCCTTACCTACACGACATAAATCAAATTCTCAAGTAAAATCCGAATTTTTCTCTTGACTAAAGATAACGGAAATTTTTTTGGTGTTTACCAAAAATAACTTTTATGTGAAAAAGTAGAATGTTGGTATGAAAATAGAACAAAGGTCACATCATTTTTATTTGCTATATCATACGAAAGTAGCAGCTGTCAATGTCATTCTAGCATCTGAACGTTAAAAAAAGATTGACCAATAGAATATGTTGTACGTATATGTAATTTTGTAGTACAAGAGGGACTAAATTTTAAAAAATTATCTTTTCGTTACATATACATATCGGTTCAATGTAATTTCTACAGAACTGCTACAACTTGCAATTAAAAATAATGGTGCATAAGAAAATGTGAAAAATATTATTGATGTTAAAAGTACGAGAAATATAATGCATTGAAAGAAGAAAACAATGTCAGCTTTGTAATCTTATCATTGGTTGGTTTTCTTGCCTTGTTTCCAGCCGTTTTTCTCCGATATGAATTAAACTGCAAGCATGATTTGCACTTTTGAGCATAAACAACAAGAAAATTGTATCGAGAAATGTTATTCTTGAAAAACAAACTACAGATAGAAATCTTAATGAAAATCGCATAATTAGAAACAAAGAAATTTAGATTTTTTTTTTAAATATTTTTGTATTGTATTTTAGATTTTTCTATTAATAGAAAAAAATAATCAATGCATTAATTATCTTAAATTATTACGTCAAATGGATTTTAGATATACCAATTAACTCCTAAATCTTCATCATTTTGTTGGTTGTAGTTGCATAGCGGAAGAGACAATTTACTGCAGTCACGTCTTAAGGAAGTAAAAAAGTAGAATAGGACAGAGGAACAGAGTATCTTACAGTTTAAGGCAACATTTCCTTGAAAATAAAAATAAAAAGACGTTATAGAATATAATCAACCCTCAATAATCAAAAAAATGAACTCTTTGCTTCCGGTAACAACAGCATTTACACTCTCCCGGGCTGTTCATCTACGAAGAAAAACACTTAACAAGAAGTTGAGGAGATCGAAACAATTTTTCAAGTCAAACGAATGCATTCGACAAATACTCATTAATATTTTCGATCTCGTCAAATTTTAATAATTCGATTTCCAGCTAAAATTTACCCTTGTAGGTATATACATCGAAAGTCAAGTGTGTGACGTTTTACCTTATACATATATTCTCCTTGTAATTATATGGCTGCATCGCGCTATTTTTGTATGAATTTATGGGTTAATGATGTCTTGGTGATATGCTTTTAGTTTTTACATAATTGATTATAGTTAATTTTGATTTCTTAACAGATTCAAAATTTGGCTATATGTAATCTGTTAGTCTTACTTTCTTTCTCTCTTTATATTTTTAAACTTATGGCTCTTATTTTTGTTGTTTCAAGTTTATGGTTTTTGAGTTTTAGCTTTTCATGAAAAAAAAATTTATTTATACTGACTCTTTGTCTTGTACTCATTTTGCCATATCTGAATATTATTATATGGATAATTTAATTGATTGATATCTTATGATATTTCTAAATTACTTTATTAAAATATCTGAAGGAATTTCAAATCTATTATAAATTCAGAGACTAGCAATTAGGGTTAATTGTCAATGTTCGGTATTTCTCTATAATATTGTGTGTATTATCATCAAAAAATTACCATTATTTTAATCCATGTATTTCTACAAATATTTGCGAGGAGATTGCTTTAATGCCCTTTGAGATGTATTGATGGATTAGGGGTGAAGTTATTGAATATGGGTGTGGATACAGGCATAATGTGTCAATATATTTAAAAAAAAATTTTAATTAAAATATTCAAAAAATATTGATACTTATTTTTTCTTGATAATGTTATGATCTATAGATAACTATGCTGTAAAATGAAAAGCTAGAGTTTTTGGAATAGTGAATTTACTAAAAAGAATATCTAATAACTTTTAGATATCGATTGAGAAAGGATTCTGATCGACATGAAAACAAGTAGGAATGTTGTGGAGATATTTTACGATAAATACTCTCAGAATTTAAATTATTTAAAATTGAGATTTATATAAAAAAAATTGAGGCAATAGATGAAAGACATGTATCATGATGGGCAAAGAACAGAGAAATAACAAATCCGTATTTATATTTAGTAAAACTGTGTTTACATCTTGAAGAATAGAATCTGTGATTATAAATACATGGGTTAAACACTTAAACATATTAGTATAAGAATGAATCAGCACAGATGATATACAAAAAGATACAAAAATGGAAATTTATGTAGGATTGAAATGGCGTATTTTAATATGCATGGATTTATAAACATTAATATTTATTTAGTTAAGATTATTCCCTATAAATTGAAAAGACTATAGTGAGAAAAAAATTCCATAGTTTTTTATAAAACAATTCTTTTATTTGGTCTAAAAGTAATATACTACGATGGCAATGTTCTTCAAGTGGTGGAGAGGAAAGATAATTTGAAGTTTGTTTTTTTTAAACTGAAGACACACAAGTGTAAAAATTAAAATACCACGCGTAAACATAAAAAAGAAGAAAAGAAAATGATAAAAAGACCATCATATATAAGATTTTAGAATAAGCAATAGATTTTTAAAATAATTTCAGTGTTTAAAAGCAAAATACTTCATATTTGGGTTAAAGAAAAGGTAAATTGGTATTACTAGAGAAATACTGAAAGATGTGCCTGATGGACGTAGTTATAATGCAATGAGAGATATTTGTAAATACCTAATTAGTAAACTGGATATTAAGATGTAAACAGATGATAAATTAGAAACAGAATATTGCACAATTTATTTTAAGAACAAATCTATTAATAACATAAATTTTTCAGGAGTTTTTAGAAAATACGTGGATTTATTTCCCAGTTAAAAAATATTTTTATAAAAAGTGCTTCCCAATATAACAAAAAGTTGGGCAGATTGGTTTTTATTAATAATTCTCATATGGATTCAAAATGGTTGAAGTGTGTGTGTGTGTGTGTGTGTGTGTTAGGTACCCAAAGTGTCATCTCTAGGCTTTGGCAATGATTCCAAAATAATGAAAATGTGAGTAGATGTTACAATACAGATCACCCCCGAGTTACAACATCGACTGACGACCGGTATTTGGCAGTAGTTGCAAAAAGAAGCTGACGGATCACAGCATCAGACCTTTCTCGTCAGCTATCTTCAGCCACGGGTACGACAATTTCAAGGCAAACCGTGTACAGATGTTTGGGACGTATTGGTTTATATGCTCGCAGGCCTATCAGATGTGTTCCTCTCAAGGCAACTCACTGTTTCTAGCGGTTAGCCTGGACTAGACAACATGAAATGTAAACATCGTTGGTTTGTGATGTTTTCCGACGAGTCCAGGTTTATCTTGCAGTCTGATTCATGTCGGACTTTCATATGGAGAACGCAAGGTGTCCGCAACCACCAAGACAGCGTCATTGAAGGAGTCCGTTACATTGCTGCAGGATTACTCGTTCGGAGTACAATTATACTGGGCACCAGAACAGATCTAAAAGTTGAAATCGGAACAATGATAGGCAAAATTTAACGAGACATCATTCTGGAACAACATGAACGTTTGTTTAGGGGCCAAGGGCGCAGAATTTGTGTTTATAGACGACAATGTCCATCCTCACCATATAAGCATTGTAAACGAATACCTTCAATCTGAGGATATCACGCATATGGTATGACCAGAATTCTTACCTGACTTGAATCCGATAAAGCATGTGTGGGACACGCTTGGCCGACGAGTTGCATCCCGTCAAACACCTCCTATATGTGTACCGGAACTTCAGAGAGCATTGCTTGTTGAGTGAAGTAATCGTCCCCAAGATCAGCTCTATAATTTGATACTCAGCATACTCCTAGGCGTTGTACTGACTGAATTTCATCGCCTGGGAGATATACTGGTTATTAACAATCATACTAACCATGTAATGGTAAGTTTTTGCAAGAGATTTTTTTTTTTTTTTGTAGGAAGTAAAAATCCAGGAAGTAAAAATCGTAGTTTTTATGAATAGTATCACTTATACACCATATTTTTTTGTTCTTCATCTTTTGTTTAGTAAATATATTTTATGAATAACTCTTTTGTTTAATAAATATATTTTATAAATCTTTATTTGCCGGAGTTGGCATTATCCTTAATTTATGGACATGAGTGTAGTTTGGATGTTTACACCAGTGCGAAAAGTTGGACTGTCCGAGAAGCTTTAAAGACGTTATCTTGGACCGTATTGAATAACTAGATGATTATCTGATGCGACGTATAAAGTTGAAAGTACGAAAGAGAACTGTAGATGACGAAGTTCAGAAAATGTCTTCCACGGCTTGAGGTTAAAACCCTATCTGGATCCAAATGATCAAATTGATGAGAAGAGGATACCAACTTTTCAAGGAAACATGTTATAAGGAGTGAAACCAGACTGCAGCGGCTCGCTGCTTCTTTCTAAAAAGGGGGAAATGTAACGATACTCGTTTTCTGGCAATGGCGCAAGAGGCGGATTCAGTTCTTGGAACATAAGCCTATATCCCTTCACTAGATGCATCCTATTATACTTTAATCCGAAGGTTGCATTCGACCATGATCGATAGATAAAGCCTTCCTGCCATCCCACTTTTATCCTCGAAAACTTGAGCAGGGAGGCATGAACTG
>BMAW01016158.1:2197282-2222192 GCA_019974015.1 Nephila pilipes
TATATATATATATATATATATATATATATATATATATATATATATGAAGAGGAGCATCGCTAAGCTATAAAGTCGAGATAGCTTTTCATCTCCCTGTTGTTCCGCTTTGCATCCTATAATCTTTATTTATTATTATTTTCTGTCAATTTAAAATAATTTTTTTTTTATTATTATTCCTATCAAACTGATAGTTCTGAATTCCTTTGATAAATAAAATTCTCAAGTTGAAATTAAATTCCGTACTCTTTATTATATACATATTGAAACATTTTTCTGTTGTTGTTGGGCCCGCAAAACATTTCTATCCAGATAATCTATCAAAAGCTAGATTCAGAATTTATAAATGTTATACTTCATTTTCTTTATGGGTTTTTTTCTCTTTTGTTTTCATTGTTTTTCATTCCTTTGTACTCATTCATGATTTGAATTTTATCTTCTTGTTGTTTTTATTTTTTTAGTTTTCCTTCAGATATTAGATATTTTTCTTAATTGCTTTTCTGCGTAACTTTTTCTTTTGTTCTACGTTTTTGCAATTAAAAATTTTTCCTTTTTCTTATAGTTTTTCTATAAATCTAAAATATTATTTGTAATTTTTCTTGGTAGTTTTAAAAAGTTTTTCTTATATTTTAATTTTTGTTTATGAAACAATTTGAATTAGTTATTTCAGTTATTTTGCTATATTACTGATATATTATTTTAATTATGTATATACACATATATATATTTGTCCAACCCATCATATTAAATGCACTGTTTATACTTAGATAATAATGCATTCTTAATTAAATAATAATAAAAAATTATTGCTTTTTTAAAAACTAAAAAGAGGGTAATATATGTAGTACATGTAATAAACTCATGAAGTAATCTCCTTTCGTTTCGATTTCAAGTAAATATTTTAGAAGCAATTGCTTCCAATATTAAATTTTCGTCTTGTATAATGTCTTGATCACACATTTGTAAAATACTCGTGGGGCTCGGTGGCAAAAATGAAGTTTAATAGCTTTTAAATTTATATCAGGATTTGCGGAACAGTTATCAATATAATTCGAACTAACGAAAAAAATAAGCTAAAAAGTCGGGTTCAGAGAAGCGAAATCTTTTCGTGTTAAGCGAATTTGTTTCACCTCAAGAAAGGGAAAGAGGCTCTCAAATTACATAATATATTGTCGGGACCACAGTATTGTTTCGCGTTAACTGATTCTTACATTAAGCTTTTTCGTGTTAAATGTTTTTCATTGTGATTAATAGTAATGGTGTTCTTACGGCTTTAAGAAATTCAGTAAAATTCAAATTTTCATCGCAAAATTTCCTTGTACTAAATAACTAACAAAATTAAATTTCAAAGCAGAACTTTATAATTTCCAATTTTTAAAAAATATAAAGAAGTAGAAAAGAAATAAAAATAATTTTTTTTTCCAAACCTGTTCTATTTTTTTCCTTATTTTTTAAGCAAAATTTCTAAGCGTTTCTTTGAACCTTTGATTTCAATTTTTAGCAAAAGATTTCTGCGAATTTTCTTTTCTCCTTCTTTTTCAAAAGCCAAATTCTTTCCTCTCTTGATAATTTAGTGATTCATCTATAGCTACAGAAAAGAACGATGCTGGGAAAGCCTCTTCCAGAGAAGTTAGCATCCAGGGGGAAGGGAGTACGAATGCACTTGACGGTGATTATTGAATGGACTAGCGTAAGAGATTTTCCCCACCAGTCGAAATAGCGTTAATCCTTAAGAAATAGAAGCTTAAAAAGTGAAATAGTTTTTTTCCCCCTCCCTTAGTCATTCTTACTTCCATGTGATGCTGAGGGGGAGCGAAAAGAAACACTTAAAGGTTTGCAAAGAAATCGATTCTGGCAAAGGAATTCTACATCCGATACGCAGGCTTTCCTGTCACGTATTTCGAGTCACGGGCCAATACATTTCACAGGCTTGGCACATAGACTCTTGGCGACAGACTCTTGAGTAGCAGGTGGACGTGAAGACACGTCGACAATACTATAGGACCAAATATTCTTGAAAGAAAATTGGAAAAATTCGGACCAAGAAAAGTGCGTGATTCCAATGATAAATATTTGGCAGAAAAATAGTCCTTTTTCAGTGCTTTTTTATGAAGTCTGTGGAAGCCTTTTATTCTTGTACCAATATGATAGGTTGTAAAACATCATTTTGATTTATCTGAGGCTGTGTTATTCTTTTTTTGTGAACCAATGTGATGTAAGGAATAAAGATAGACTTATGCTCGAAACATATAAAAAAAAGTTGTATAGCAATTTAATGTTAAAACTAAAGCTTTCAAAAACTTTCAGTATTTGAAACGATTTTATCTTTCTCTGAAAATAGTTTTGCTTTCAAAACAAAAATTGTTTCGCTTGAAAATTTTTAAATACATTAATAGTTGTTTGAGTTTTTCGTTTTTAACTAATATTCCGGTAATAATTTTGTATGTTTAATATTCAAATGTAGGACTATAATTTTTTTTTTCATTTTTATTAATTATTGTTTGTAAATTTCTGATAAAGATGACCAGAGACGTATACGTACAATTTAAGTAAGTTCCCGTTTATTATTACTAGAAAATAAATCCAAAACCGATAAATTTAGCCAAATAAAGATGAGTATTTCTCCTTTTTAGACTTTAAAATGATTATTCATGGATTATTATTATATAAGCATTGCCGGAATCATTATTAAATCACTGTTATGAAAATAAAATCATTTAAAGGTTTTATACCTATAATAGTTTTTTCGCTTTTATTTAATACGACTCTGGAGTCACAGTGTGCCGACCCTTGTTCTAGAAAATCTTTTCTTGTAATGTTAGATTTAATTCCTCTATTGTGGATATATAGCTAAACTTATCTTAAAATATCTTTAGTAACTAATAATAAGAATCATATTGTAGTAATAGTTCTTAAAATTAATAGTTCGTAAGGTTTCATTCTCAAATTAAAATATTTAAACATGTGCGGCTGCTTACAGATATTACAATACTCATATTTTATCATTTCACCAAATATTATAATGCTCATAAAATTGTTATTTATTTCTATGTAGGACAACCAAATGACCCTCCATTGGTTAGTTCTCTTTGTTCTGGTAATTTGTGTGCGTGAATTGCATAAAATTACAATTTCTTCCCAACTAAAATAAAACGTGGTTAGGTAAATTAGATTAAAATAAGAAATGCAGTGGATTGAATTGAAGATAGCGATATATAAGTGAAATAGAATTGAAATGAAAGATAAAGGAGATAGAGGATAATGACAGAATCTTGTAAATTAGATTGAAGCTTTGCAAATAATATATGATTGAAGTTAAAAAAAAACTAAGATACGAATTGACTGTTATATCGAGAAGTGTGTGAATCATAACGTGTGATTTGGTAAGCTAAGACCTTATTATTAAAATATAAACTGATTGACTGAGTTAAAAGGGATTCGAGAGAGAGAGAGTGACCTTACTTATTCGTTGGTATCTTTATAAAGTGTTTTTTGTTCTGCTCTTACGTATCTTCAATTGGAGTTTTGTAATTAATGACTGTTTGATTAAACTGAAAATGGCGGTAGAATTAAATAATAACGGAAGTACGTCACAGACTTATATGACTACTTTATTGAATAAACCACCAATAGGGAACCAAGCCTTTCATTCAAATAAGATATTTCAATACGGATTAAGTAACTTCTGTAAGATTCATTTACCAAGAAAACATAAAATTTACATATTATACCAATTAATTATAGTTGCATAAAGGAGTGTATAATAATTATCATTATACATTACTTTATGAAACTTTATCATTTAAGTGAATTTTTATTTCCAGCGAAAAATTTCTCAGTTCCATTTTAGTAAATATTTTTTTATTTAAAAAGGAAATGACGCAAATCATGATAAGTGTTTAATGACTTGCCCTAATCGTTTTAAAAAGTTTATAAAAAAATTGATGTCCCGTAAAAAAAAGATAAATTTTCACAAAAACTTCAATTTTCTCATCCAAAGCAAGCCAATACTCAAGATCATTAATTAATTAATTAAGGTATCTATAATATGTAATTGAAAAAGTCAGGTGACAATAGATAATACAGTACGACAAAAATAAAATTAACTAACCCATGTTCAGTTATAAAGTATACTTTTAAATATAATGACAATCATTAAATATAAATTATATGTATGGCAACGAATTTAGTTGATTCAGTTAACAATCAGTTTATCTTTACAATTAAACATGGTACTTTTTGAAGAAATTAACAAACCCCATTCTATGAAATAATAAATAATTATAAAGTTCGTTGTGATTAAATTGATCCACAAAGGATTATCCGAAATACTGTTAAGAATTGTTCACTGGAAAAGATTACAAGAAATAAATATTACCCTAATCGACGACAAAAAAAATTAGTTTGCAATCGTTGACTCAAGTTATTTAAATACGACTTCATGGACCTAATACTACAAAAGAATGAAATTCAATTTCGTGAAAATGATTTTAATATAAATAAAATTGTTTCTAAATAATGATTTTGTTTCTGAAAAAATAAGAACTAGAGTCAAATGACAGTTTTCCAATATTATCAATAAGTGATTATTTTTGTTAAAGCGGTCAGCAATTTAAAGAGACTGAAAATGAAGCTATTGATAAAGTTAATATATCTTAAAATACCGTTGAGAAAAAAAAACTCTACAAAAATAGCAATTTCGTTCGAGAACGGTTCGATATTACAATAAGTAAGTAATCTGAAGAATTACGATTCAATCCATCTTAAGTTTACTTTCTACTTAGCCAATTCCATGATATTTAGTTTATTTAATATTTTGAAATGAAATTTTGTAATCCTGTAGAAGTTCAAGCCAAGACGGTATCGAAAATCATTTAGAAAGAAAATCGACAAAAAGTATCAAACGAATAAAAAAAAAGGAAAATAACCTGAGATATTTTGCTTATCTTGAGTTTACAATTTTGGGGGTAAAGGTATATTTACAGATTTGCGGATATGGGAAAACGATAAGTAGGGAAAGAAATCACTGTTCCACCCCCGGTAAGGGGGAGAACGGCAGTAAAAAGGACGTTCAAAATTATGATTATGGTATCCGAAAAAAATCTGACATATTAAATGGAATTGAAAGCCATGAGAAATCATTAGCGAGGTAATAATGCATTGAAATTGGACATTAATGACTTTTAGGAAGAAGATATTCTGCTTGTTGGTCTTTTCTATTGAAAACTCATTTCCTTCTTAAGATAAGTGCTAGATCGAGGTAGTAAAAACGAGCTGAATAGCTTGAAATTTATGAGCGTAATGGATTTCTAGAAGAATACCGTTAAGCTCTGTATGATAAAACTTCTTGTCATTTCATTTATCAAATTTTCAAAGGGTAAGAAGAAACACTCGGGCGACAAAAGAAAGACCTTTTTTATCCTTGTAAAAAATTGGTGAAATACTTCAAAGATTTTGCTTCGTTCTTACAAACCAGGTGTTGCTTTTATAAGATACGAAAAGATAAACATTTAATACAGACGCATAATATCAAGTACCAAAAATATAACTTCAGTGACTTATATATTGTATTTTTAAAAATTACAATATATAAACTGATGATTAAACTAATTACAATATATATTACTGATGATTAAACTATTTGAGTAAAAAAAAAATTGCGCAACAAAAATTTAAAATATTAATGAATAAAAATAAGACAAAAAAATTCTTCACTTATATTTTAAATATTAAGGATATTTTTTATCTCAACAGTACAAACATAGCTCAAATTCTCTTTTTCGAAGTTTTAAATAAATATATTGATTATATAGATATTAATTACAACTGATATAGAACCTTTAGTAGGAGTATTTAAAAGGAAACCTCCAACTTTACTAAAAATAAAAAAAGAAATCATTTTATTAACTTAATGGCTTAGAAATTTTGATTAAATTTCACCTATTAAAATTTTGTAACAGTTAAGTTATGTTATATTTCACATAAAATCCATTTAAATTTTTCTTAACTTATGATCTTTCAATAGAACCTGGTAATACATAAAATCTGAAATTTGAGAACGTCAAAAAAAAAGAAATGAAAAAAAAGTGCCTACCTACCTAAGTGACATATAAAAAGAAAAAAACTCAATAAAACAAAGCACTCCAACCACACAAAAGTTCCAAACAGGTGCAAAATTATAATATATTTTAATGAAATGTTATTAATTAATGAAGCAAAAGCGTACTTTTATTTTACTCGTTGCATTTTATTATAATGTCAGTGTAATAATATAACAATTAATGTCTTAAATAATATTTTCTCTTAATTTTTTAAAACGAGAGTAACTAGTTTATTTAAACTTCGTGTAAGAGAAACAATTTTATTTTAGGAAATATAATATTAATTACAATTTTTAACGAAAACCGCATAAAGCTACTGTAACATACTTCAAAAATATTTTTTAAAAAGTAAAATTTAAAAAATATAGAAAAAAATAATTTTTCCTAGTGAATGAAATTATTTTCCTTTGTGTAATTCCCATGAAATTTTTTGGCTTTTCACAGTAATTATTATTTAAGTTATCTTATTCGAATCCTTTCGAGAGCCATTTGAGTAAACGAATTTTAAAAATTATGTTATATTAATAATCTTTAATTCTTACAGACATTAATCATTCTACATTTCAAAAATAAAAGAAACAAAATTTCTTATATTATAAATTTAATCTGTGAATATTTAAGTTGGTCTCATTGAATTAAGATTTTTAAAAGATTACCCGACTTCGGTATAATGTTTAAATGAAGTTACGAGAAGATATTTAAATCGGTTTTAGAGAATTAAATTTTTAAAAAAAGCTATCGGTGAATATTAGCTCTTAAACAAATCTACAAAAAAAAAGGATATTCACATACAGTTAAAAATTACTTTATAAAACCTTTTTCGTTTCTGTGAATAAAAAGGTATTAAAAACTCCTATCTAAAAAGGATGAAATACACTTGAAGCTGAGAGAGTATTAAAACTTTCTTTATTAGATAAGTAGACATAATAATATGTAATCGATACAAGAAAGTACATGATGTGTGATGAAGCTAATTTATAATTAATTGTTGATTAAACAAATTATCTATTATTGTTAATTTAAAATTTCTGATTAAAACTATTTAAACGTTTCACTTTTTTGAGGTGTTTTATGAGTCCTATTCTATATTTCAATAATATTTAGTACATTCGTAATAACTTTTAGTTTTGTATATTACGGTAACAAAATGATAATAAAGGAATAGAAACAAGGGTGCTTATTCTTGGGAGTTGAAAAATTGATAAATTTAAAAACTTCTTAGAGTTTAAAATGTTGTCTAAGTAACATAAATTAACAAGAATATTTTTAATATCTTACCTTTTTAACAAGTTGAATCAAAACTCGTGTCTTGAAATCCCAATTTTCTCTTTTTTTGAAAAAAGGTTTTATTACTGAATGAAAAAAAATGACATCAAAATTATATAAAATATGAATTATCACCGAGTAATATTAAGTTGTTTTCTGAGAAATGACATTCTAGTCGCCTTTTTCTAATTTATTAAAATCGTAATAATCAATAGCAAGCTTTTAAAAATCGCACATTTACTTTAATCAATCAGTATCTTACTCTGAAATCGCATACTGAGTAATTTTCTCAAATTATAAATTAACTACCGAAAAAGACTCGTTTTAATGAGAGAGAAAATACCAAATCGATTTCTAGAGTAGTTGACTACACTTCTGTATAGATCAAGGATGTATAATATAGTCAGTAACAACATGTACTCGCGACATCAGTGCCAAAATCAATAAAAGGACATTCAACTGCTTCTTTGATACGACTGCTAATGGTGGATTTCTTTAACGGTTTTTCATATGGTATACTTTTATCAGAAATTCTACAATAGTTGTACTAACATGTCTCAAAATTAAATTAAAAGGAAATTAATTTAATCAAAGGAAAAAATCTCTAAAAAAATAAATTTTGAAATTATTGAAAATTACATATTGACAAATATATTTTGTTATAGTGTTTAAATAAGAACTATAAATTGAGAATTTTTAGTTATTTCGTTACGCTTCGATTGCATTTTTATGTGTTACCTTAAATTATTTTTCACATACTTCAAAAACAAATTGTATTATAAAAGCTCTATTATGCTTCAAACAATTCTTTTGAAAGCATTGTTCCTGTAGATGTAACTGATGCAGTTAAGGTGCCTAAGGGGAATCATAGAAAATCCCTTGTTAGATTCTGGACTGGTACACAAATTACTTCACAATTTTTGATTGTAAATTTAAATGGTCCTCTGACGGCAATAATAGGAGATAATTTAAATATGAATCGTCTTAATACTAAGACGATATTTCTAGATATGAAGAATTGGCGTTATTTCTTAATATTTTAAGAAGAAAAACTATTTCTGCCTCTCATCATTGAATTGAATAAAATCCAACATTACTGATCACTAGTTTCTAACAAGTGAATTCCAAAAAAAAACTATGCAGCTCTTTTTCCAAGAACAAATGTCGCATATATTTACAAAGACCTTTTTCAAATCTTTTTTAATATTCTTCCGCCTATGTGGAACTATATATAGTAAAATGAGAAATAAATCCAAAATACTTTTTATCTTTTACTAAGACATTATCGCTACAAATAATTTTAAAATAAGTTAACTTTTTTAAAAATGTATTTAAAGTTTAAAGCCCATATTTTCAAGAAAAAATTAATGTATAAAAATTATTTCCCTTGTGCGCATGATTAATTTTTTTATTGAAATAACGATAAAATTTAAACATTAATAGTAACAAAATTCGAATTAATTATTAATTATTTAAGCTGATACCCAATTCCTTCAATGTTCAATGTATAAAAAAGCAAACATCGCAAGCAATGTTTATCGATACAATATTGGTGCATCATTAGATACAGAAATTGCTTCATCCTCAATTAAAATTCCCAATAAATTGATAATAAATAATTTTTACACCATGCATTTTGTTACTTCCCTACGATTTTATTTCAAAAGAAAAATTAGGCATGTCCAATATTGTCTGAAGCTCACTCTGAGTTGTGAGAAGAAAAAGTTCAATCTATGTGTGCAAAATAAAATTTTGAGAGTAATGACAAACACATTTTGATGTGTTAGAAACGATGTTATATATAACTTTTTTTAGATTTAAAGCAACTGAAGAATTAACAATAAAAATTTCTAGAATCATTTTCATGTGTATAGCAAATCATTCAAATCCAATCATTTAAGTTCAACATTATTTTTTGTATCCACAATCGAAATTTAATTTCTCCCACAAAACTACAAACAAGGTCATTATTCCTCAAACCGCCTTAATTTTAAACAAGATCGGATTGGAACTTCCACTAACAGTGGAAATGTACTCAGTCAACTTTCTTCCGTTATTTTTTCTGCTTATCACAGCTTTTTTTTTAAAAAATTATTGTTCTGCTTCTAGCGGCTTGTTTTTTTTTTTTTTTTTTAACTTCCTTTTGCTTTTTTTAAATTGTTTTTCAGTTATTCTCCTTGTTACAAATTGAGTATAAGAGTTTATTCGGTAGGTCTCATCTCATATCTAATTTTCGTTCGTTTCGTGAGATAGAGCAAAGATGTTTACGTGCAATAACGTCAATGACATCTATATGATGGAATAACGCCCGGGCCCAAATACTTGTTCAAAATTGAAATTATAGAAAAAAAAGTAAAACTTTATTCTACCCCAATTAGACTGAGTTCTTCTGTTTTGTGCAATCGAGAAATTATTTGAATATTATTAAAACCGTTATTCCTTAAAAATTGATAGACAGCAATCTTTTTACTGATCTAATCAGATTGGTTAAGAATTTTGGAATACTGCAGAAGGTAACTATATTTCTACTTATTGAAATGCAAAATAGGGGCATTTCAGGCAGTTGCCACTTTTGCATAAAATTTCTCTTCCGAAGTGTACCAAAGCCTCATAGGTATTTAACACGCAAAGACAGCGAGTTTATAAGAAGCTTCAGTTATGATTTTGTTTGAAGGCAGCTCTCTGCGGTACGTGAATGTTTTACAAGATGACTGCCGGGGATCTCTCTCTCTCTCCCTCGAAGTATCTAGCGGCTTCACATCAAAGAAAATCCCCTGTGTGTCTATTTTCCATTTGAAGCGAGAATCAGAGAAACTCGTAATTTCTTTTGATGAGATGCTGCCTCCTATCGAAATTCAGTCAATTAGAAGATTTAAAGAAAGACTCTTCCGATTCTTCTGAACGTAGTTCCATTTTGAAAATTGTCAAAATGAAGTTATATTGAGGCCAGTTGTCGATTGATCTTGATAAATCATTAACAAAATATTTAACCTTCTTAGTGATACTTATAAGGGGAATCTTGCGTATTTTGAAGTATCAAAGAATAATCCGTCGGGAATTCTGAATATTTAGAATTTCAAATAATTAACAATATACTTGTGTAGAAAAAGAGGTACTGATATACAGTATGTTTCATTCACAGAAGGTATATTAAAAAAATATATCGCTATAATGAAAAAAGGTAATACTTCGCAAGAATTAGATTAATTATATTTAGAAATATGTATGATTACCCATAAAGAAAAATTGAATATCTCTTTATGATACGATGCTATAACAAGTCTCGTAAATATATGGGCTGGTGTTTTTTAGGTAACAATTAAAGTAAAAATGCAATAAAAATAATAAATTATATACATTATATTACGAGTCTCTAAGTAAGGTAGTTTAAATTTTGTTCGCATTTATTGAGTGAGAATAACGTGAATTAATGAAAAATATGCTGTTTCAAAAGTTGATTGATTATAAAAAAGTCGGAATTATAAGTTCAGAATCAGAATATTTGTATATTCCAAGAGTTTTTCCTATGACATAATTGACATTAGAATATAAAAATGAATCAGAGAGTTTTTCCATTTGAAGTTTATTGCTTTCACAAGCTGAGATTTTTTTTTTTTTTTTTTTCAGTATAAACTTTTTTCGGTGTTTCACAAACTGATAAAACCGAAATTTAGCGTTTAAAATGTAAAGGAATGAAGGTTTCGGAAATTTCTAAACTCATCTAATGCAGCACATTTTGTATATAAAACATGTTGCCATAACGTAGGACATCTACAATGAGGAAGTATACAGGAGACCAAAGTAAACACATCGACGGCAAGATTGACAGCTTTTGTGAACTGCCTCCAGTCAAAAAATGTCTGTCCGTCAAATTATCAATAACTTGGCCATCCCAATAACCAGATTTATAGTTCACTGTCGTTTACAAGCAAGAAAATTTCATGTTTATCGCAAAAAATGGCTAACACCAATTCTGAAAGCATATCATAGAGAGACTTGACTATTTTGGGTTAAGAAACACATGTATTGGAAAGATAAATAGTTTACTGTTCGCTTCAGCAACAAAAAGAGATTCAATATGGTTGGCCTAAATGATTAGACCTATTACTGCAACGGCATCCGGCGCGAATCACACTGTTTCATTAATCGACAACAAGGAGGTGGTTTTATCTTGATGTGAGGCACGTTGTTTCATCGGCACAACTGATTTATAATTCTTACGAGATAGTCAATGTTGAGAAGATTATCAGGGTGTGAATGAGATTCATTTGCTTTTATTTATAAAGGTTCTAGGAGGTGAATGCTGGATATTTCAGCACCTCTACCAATTTCTATTTACACCTGCACCAGTTTCTATTTACAATTTTACATCAACTAAAACATTTTCATTACAAAATCAAGTTACCTTTATGGGTTGACCAGCTATTAACATGAATCTCAACCTGGAGGAATTTTGAAAGGGGGGGCATTAAAAAAAGATGTGTATGCTCTTGGACGCCAGTTTTCAACCCTGTCGGAGTTAAAGCAACAAATGCATCAGAGTATTATGACGTTGAGCTATTCGCGATTTTCTCTTCACTAACCTGGGGATCTTTATAGTAATTTAAATTCCATAAAATTTCAATTTATTCCCAAACAAAATGAAATGTTATTTGATAAAATAGATGAAGATGGAAATAAAGTGAAGTGAATTAGAAATAATGATATATAAATTTAATAGAATTGAAAGGAAAATGAAGGGAGATAGAAGAGTTTGATAAATATATTTGTAAGTTGTATTGAAGCATCGAAATTAATCTTTTAGATTGAAGCGAATCTTTGTAAAAGTTAAGGTATTAAGATAAGGATTGGCCATTTGAGTGAAAGGATTGAATCAGAACGAGTGAATTGGTAGACTAACACTTCAATAGTTGACCCTAATTTAGAATTGGCAAGTTAAGTGAGTTTCGAGGGATAGCGTCTTTATCTATTCTTCAGTAAAGAATTTTCAGTAAAGAATTTTCAGTAAAGTAACAAAGAATTTTATCTTGCTCTGACGTATCTAAGATTGGAATCTAATAATTACTGACTATGATTAGGAAAGATGGCAGTAGAATAAAATAATGAAGGGGAAGAATGTCACAAGTTTTCTTTAAAGCCTGATTTGCTGAAACCCTTAGGTCACAGCCTCTATGATTGTGAGTTTTATTCAATGTATTAGTATTGTAATAAATCGCTTTTTTTTCTACGATGATTATTTTTCTCATTTTCTAACTTTTAATACAGTCATTTTTCCAAAAAAATCACATCTCCATATATTTATGAGACTCAACTAATAGAGACGAGCACTGGGATTTGAATGTCTATTGTTAGAATAGTAGAGAATAGAAACGGAACAATTTTATTATATATTTGCATTAGAGTTGCATTTTAGCATAGAATTAAAAACCGTATCACGCTTTAAAAAGAACATTGTGTTATTGGAGAAACAGTGATTTCTCCAAAAATAGTACAAACTTTCAAAAATTTTATTAAAAATACATAAAATTATTTGTTAATACAATAATTTTACTATTATTCTTGAAGAATTATGTGTGAATAAAGTACGTACATATAGCCTTTGGATTGTTTCGAATAAGAATACATCGTATCACTTATCCAAGTTTATGAACAGAAGAGCTTATTTTTTTTATAATGAACATATTACAGTAATAAATGAAGCTGAAACGGATTACGCGCAATGTAAATTAAATTGTTCCGCAAGACACTAATTTAAGCCACCAAGGTTTCAATGTGATTAAGAAAAATAAATATGATTTGAAATCAGAAGAATCTACAAAGTTCGAAATGTATATGGTACCACAATCAGTCAAATTAAAAGAATTTCTAATAAATTTTAAACTGAACTGAAATCTCAGTATGTGTTTGATAGAGCAGTGTTGCTAAATTTTGAAACAAAAGGTAAACTATGGGGCATGTATAAATATTTAACCGAAGAATAACTATTTGTAAATGTGTTATCAACAAATAGTTAACGATTTTACAAGAAAGAACTTTTTGAAAGAGAGAATTTTTCTTTTTGCTCATGAATCCAAATTTAAATTGTACGGCAATTTGTTCGCTAAAGCTATCGAGACCACCACGTGCTAATGATTCTCTATGAAAAGAAAAGATCTTAACGAAAATAAAAAACTGTCGAAATCAGCAAGTCGCAATCAATCAATTATATTCTCAATAGCAGTTGATACCTTTTGTAAAACATATAATTGATCATGGTTATACTCTAAAGGACATTAATGCAAAGTAATTTAAAAGTAATAAAAAAAAAAAAAAAAAGAATCGTTTTTTATCAATAAAAAAGAAAAAAATCTTAAAAATTACAAACATATTCACGAGTTCATATTCTTGAACTATTTTCCAGTGAAATGAATATGACTGAAAGGTATAAAATTCATAAATTTCAAATTAGATTTATAAAGCGCTTTAGTCAGCAGATTCAAATAAATTGCGTTAAACACTAAAAAATAACATGTAAGAGTTCCATAAATGAAAAACTTGCCTTACAACCGAAAAAACATATTTGCTTAAATGTAGATATGCAAGTGTATTAGTTTTATTATGGTTTTTAATAAAGCTCCTAACATAAAAAGCTGCTCCTAACATTTATATATTTTTCCTGCATTTTATTCGTAATTGTAGACTCGAACAATTGGATTTCGAACAAACTTAAGGAATTCCTGAACTTTTGACCAACAGTATTAATTTACTGATAGATAAAAAGTAGGTCAAACTTTTCAGAAACCTTAATTCAAATGTTAAAAATATATACTTGAGAACTTTTTTTTTAACTAAGAAAAAAATAAAAATAGCTTTAGCGACTATTAGATGCTTATATTAAGGAGAAACAATCCATTTGGCCTTTACTAGATTTATCTATTTTTTACAAATCTTCCAACATTCACGGGTTTCTTTAAACAAAATGTTTAACAATTCTTGCTACATATTTGTTGATTATACTCAGCTGAGCGGTACAATATATATTATGAGTAATTTAATTTCTACATTTAGTCGAAATCGTAATATAAGTGCGATTTAAAAGATTATTAATATTTTTTAAAAGAATAATATTCAGAAGTTTTTATATAGAACAAATTTTCATGTATACTAGCTTTTTTATTAAAATTGCTAATAATATGCATAATGCAATGAAAAGTACTGGTTGAGGAGTTGAAAAAAAATTAGTATTATTTACTGCACAAATGGTTTCACATATAGCTATTTTCCCTACAACCGAATACAGATTACCTTATTTTTTTTCCCACACAGAAAATAAAACCAAGATTTCACTCCTTTTTAATAAACAATTTCTCAATATTCAATTTATGGTCCTTATTTGTTACTCATAACTTTTGAATCTCTTATGTTTCTTTTTTGAAACACTAGATGGCGCTTTGAATTTGCTTCTACATTTGTGGTATTTTTCATTTTAGAAGATAGCAGGAAATAATGGAGGCTCTCTCTCTCTCTCTACCATAAAGGCCATCTCTCTCCTTCCGGAACCCAATTCCTCTCGC
Organism: Nephila pilipes; assembly: GCA_019974015.1. NCBI lineage: Eukaryota > Metazoa > Arthropoda > Arachnida > Araneae > Nephilidae > Nephila > Nephila pilipes. The sequence continues at coordinate 2,212,200 of BMAW01016158.1, forward strand.
AATTTATTTCACTCTAAATGGGGAAGGTGATGACGTTTTGATTTCCCATCATGCCCGTCTCTGTCTGTCTCATTAAGGGTTGTTAGAGAGCGAAAGGATGGGGGGAGGGAGAAACACCTCCCTTTTCTGGAGCCTTCCCCTCACTTCCTTTTGAAATTGCTAAGAGATCTCAAAAGATTAGTTTCCCATGTTCACACACACTTCAGTGCTAAGATGCAAATAACATGCACGAAGGGATTTTCTTTTTGTAAAAAAAGGAATATAAGTCGTGTGTTTCTCAGCTACCCCTATAGTTAAAACCGAGATTTTTCAAATTTCATTAATGCCTTCGAAACATCCTTAAAAGTAGATCTTGCGCCTTTCTAATAGTTATTTTGTGTTTTTGGTCACACATAAAGAAAATGCAATATTCGTTCATTCATATATATATATATATATATGAATGAACGAATTACTATTTAATTAATTTTTATATTAAACAGTCGAAGCCAATTTCAGTTTCATAGAACTATTTTATTTTAGCGGAGAGAGAGACTATTTCCACACAGCGGGAATTACACAACTCAGCCGTTGGATACAGATTAGGAAAGCATGCGTATAACAGCAATAGAGGAGTAAGAAAAGAGCGTTTTTCGCTGTGTTTTTGTTTATATAATAGGGAAATTTCACTTTAAACGTCAGAGATCGCATGGTCTGGATGGAGGACTTCAAGGGAATCTAAGTGTAAACTTTAAGTCAGGTCGGGATCATCCCTACAAGTCTGGAGGGTGTGATCTGCTGATTCTGCGAAATGTTAAGAACGCGTGATAGCATATTTTAAAAAGAAAAAACGAATCGTATCAGGAAATAAAAATGAACACTATCTTTTAAAGGAGAAAAAGGGAGAATTTAGGAAATTAAATCATATTATAGTGAGAAATTAACAGAAATTAAGTTAAATCATTACATATATATATATATATATATATATATATATATATATATATATTGTGGAAAGATTTAAAAACTGCTAATATTAATCTCCAGGAGAGATTTATTATAACTTATGTAAACAAAGTATCTAATAGTTATGATATTATAGATAAAAAAAAATTATACTTTAAATTACTAATCAGCATCTTGAGAATAATAATTCCTTTAGAGTTGTGAGCGATAGTGAAAAAGAAATTTCTAACATAATTTTTACATTTTATAAGAAAAATTGGTGTCAATAATAATAATGTTAAATTACCTAAAAAAAATTAACACTAAAATTTCATAAAAAAACCTATAAAATTTAGAACAGTGACTAAAAATTCAAATGCATTCACTACTCTTGCTGGAAAAAAAATTGCAAAAAATTACACAAAATATTACACATAAGTTGGAAAGTACTATCATTTTAGAAAACTCGTGTTGACGTAATCAAATACATGAATAATAAACAGATTTATGCTATTTATAGCTATGATTTTAAAGACCTTTTTAATTCTGCTGACACAAGGAGGATCTTATTTAAGTTCTAAAAAAATATTTGTAAGAAACTTAATGTGTTAATAAAGTTATTGCATATGAAAAATTTAATTTTCTTACTTAGTTATGTTAGTAAATTATATACTTTTAATAATAAGATTTATAAACAAATTAAAGGTATATCACAAGGCGGTCCTACATGCAATTGTTTAGCCAATATTTATTAATACTATTATGAATATAAGTTTATTAAGTACAATACTTATAGAATGTTTAGATATACTGATGATATTGTTTTCTTTCAAATGAATAATAACAAAGATGTTAAACTTTTGTTATGTTTTTATACCTAGTATTTAAATTTACTGAAAACAAATATTAATATAAAAGAAGCATAATAATTAGAAATTTCTTTCAAAGTAGAAAATATAAAGCTTCACGTCATGTATAAAATAAAAGGGGTCTTTTTCTTCTTCGGGATCCACAAAGTTCTCTTATTTGCCAGTTCTTTAAATCTGGATATTTTTAGAAATTTAATTTTTAACCAAATATTATGTGATATCATACTTGTGTCTACAGCATAAGTTATTTACATTAACCCGGATAATTTAAAGAAAATTTGTTTGGATGCAGAATTTCTTTTAATTTTATTAAGAGTAATTTAAAATATAATAATTATAATTTTTATTTTTTCTTTGGTTTGGTTTCAGAAAAAAAAAATTTAATTTTTGTTTTTATACTGTTTTTAAATATGGGTTGTTGTTTTTTCTCTTTTAATATTTTGTTTTAAATTTTTTAATTTTATTTTCTTATATTTTCCCATTTTGCTATTTTTTAAATTCTTTAAAACTATTTTTCATTAGTTCTCTTTCCCTCTGATAGAGGGTATTGGTACTTTACTGATTTTAGAAAGGCGGGAAAAATCTTCGTATGTTTTTGTTAAAATACGTAGTTTGTTGCTGCAAGTCTCTCGTCTCATGGAATTTTTTAAATCTTTTTTAATCCCAATAATTAATTTTCGGATTGTTCTTTCTTTCACGACAGGGTATTTCTGAATGTATGCATAGGGTATGTGTGTATAGCCAAGTGGATATATATATATGTATCCACTAGGCTATATGTTTTGTTCTCTTAAGCGTTAAATGGGGTAATCTTTTTTTTTAGGTTTTGGCAACTAAAAATAATGTTCATTTTTTCTTCATTTTTTTCTGCAATCTATAAAATTTATCTGAAAGTTTTCATTGTAGCGTTGAGGAATTCTACTTAATTTTATTTTGTATTTCTGTAACTTTTTAATTTATTTCGACTAATTTGTTATATTAATGAAATATTATATATATATATATATATATATATATATATATATAGTCGAACCACCATTTTTCAAGATATTTTCTAAGAAAAAAATATCACATAATTATACGTATAATATTTTTTTTTTCTTCTGAATTAAAAAAAAACTGCAAAAATTGCATTTATTTTGCCTTTGATGAGTTGACTCATAGCTAAATAATTCAGCAAAATCCATGAATATCCTACTATAAAATTTGTTTCTTTATCAATTTTTAAAAATTGTACAGTGAATTCAACTTTTACTTTGAATAAATAAGATGTAAAAAAATGAATAGTAATCATTTCGAACGATGCACTTTCCAAATAATCAGTGTTTCATTGCAAGCTTTAAAATGGGACTCTAAGTAAACTTCAGTATTTGAAAAGCTCCATTCTATTTGTGGATATTTGAATTCAGTAAAAAGGTTTTCTGTAACATTGTATCTCTTAGAACTCTGACATCAATTGCCAACACAATAATATAAACAGATGAACAGACGGGGAAAAAAAGGCAGACCTAGTTCATTTTCTTGCAAATAAGTCACCATAAGTCAAGTGTTGAAAAGCCAAATAAAAGAAATTCCCAAATCCAACCAAATTATGTAGGTCATTATCCTAATAGAAGTGATTCGGAAAGAAATAAGCCAAAATGTCATGACTAAAAAAAATATTTTCAGAACCTGTTGCATTTACTTTTTCTTTATATATCAATGAACAGTTATACCAAAATGCATAAAATTCATTTTTTAATCAACACCGTACTAAAGAAACATAGAAGATTATCGAAGGCGAACCTGATGCTTAGAATCACACTCATAAGACGAGAATTTTACCTTCGCTAATAATTAATTCCGCAAAGTTAACAGCTTAAACAACTTAACAGAAACAAAGTTAAAAATAAATAAAAAATAAAATAAAATGCAGCCAAATCTCTATGTATCGAGCTCAAAGGTGCATGGAAAAGAAATTTTCGTTTCTGTGTCTAGAAATTTCTACACACAGAAACGGAAAAAAAATCATCAATTTCTTACAAAATGCAATTATGCATAGTTTATTTTAAGGAATATATGGAAGACCTAAAACATTAAGATACCAAAGAAATTTATTTTTAAAAATATACAAACATGTGTGTAATTTACAAATTTGTTAACAGTATATTAAATATCGAATTATAATACACAAAAAACGAAACGAATTTTTGCTTATTTTTGAACAAAGAAGTTCTTTTTTGAAAAAAAATCTCTTGCCGAAGCCATTTCAAAATAATGTTCACTTTTTTCACATAGGTGAAAAATTCTAGGTAATCAGAAAAAAATCTCAAGCCGTGTCGTGTAAACGTTTGTAAGGCTTCCTTTCCTTGATTTCTTTGTGGTTTTTTTTTCCAATGAATTCCATCTTTCGTTGTCATCATAATTTTTGGGCCCAACTAGACAAAGAAGTCATCCTCTCCCGTTCTGTGGAAAAATCAGCCACAATTCAGTTATCGTCCATGTGTAATAATTGCTAGAATTCAAAAAAATTTTGGTACTTACTCGATATGTAGAAACCGATTTTATTGTGAAAATTCAAGATCTCCAAAGAAAATTCGTTACATATATATATATATATATATATATATATATATATATATATATATATGGAAGAAAATTTAAATATAAAACGAACAAAATATTAATTGAACTTTCTCACTTTAAAAAAGGTATTTCACAAAAGAAATAAGGAATTTATGCAATTATCGAATGCAGTTGAAATTTAATAGCTACCAAAGTAGCAATCAGTTTTTGAAAATTGAAATAAATAAATGCTTTTAATATCTTAAGCAGTGTTATTTATGAAAAATGAAATAAATAAACGCTTTTAATCTTAAGCAGTGTTATTTACAAAAAATGAAATAAATAAACGCTTTTAATCTTAAGCAGTGTAATAAAAACTGTATAATTCCAACTACATAGATGTAGAGCAATTATAACATCAAACACTATCATATTAAGAAAATAAAGATCTACTTTTTTGGAGAATTCTCGTAATTAACAAAAACATTTATAGAAGATTTATCATAAAGCATTTTCAAAAGTGGAAATTATAAGACTAATATTATAAATAAAAACCAGTCCTTATTAAAACAAAAAATTAAAAATATTGTCCAAATGAGTCTTCCACAAAGAAAAATATGTATAAATTATAATATTGCTGGCATACACTAGTGCATTTATACCTTTATAAATAATTGTTTCTAAATAATTTTTATAGAGAAATTGTTTAAATTAATATACAGGAATTTTTTACTTTTTTTAACTCCTATTATGTATAATTATTTGATGTCCCATAACATCGAATGCATTAATGCTTCAATATAGAGATTACAATGAAATCTCTAGATTAAATAATTACTAAGGAAAACGATAATGATCGATCCAAATAATGTTCTATCTGAATTAATAATCATTTGGAAAACAGTTTTACACTTAAAAATGTATAAGTGTCATATATTTAAATAAATGAACAATTAAATTAAATGATTGATAAATTTTAAATAACATTATATCGTGATATATATAAACAAATGAATTAATTAAACTAAGCAGTTTTTTCATAAATTCAGTGCATACATCAAAAGTATTATTGAATCCCTGAGTGAGTCTTAAAACAAAAACTAAATATTAATTAATTTTCTAAAAAAGAAATTAAAGTTGATCTACGGGACAAATAAATGAATGGTTCGGAATTGTTGATTGAAAATCAATGCTTTGTCAGTCAAATGAAATGTATTTGATCACGTATAATTACAATACTTGGAATGAAAACCAAAAACAAACTCATCATTGATCGTGTACTAAGAATTTATTAATAATTATGCTCACTTTGATTGTTCTTCTATTTTTGGATCTCTTATTTTTAAGTTCTAAGATTTACGTTTAAATTATATAAACACAAGTGTCAAATCTCTTATCTTCAAATTACAAAATAATAATAATAATAATGCTAAATCAACTTACAAATTCTTTTATGAAAGGAATAGGAATTTGAATAATAATAATAACTTGCTAAATTATTGTTACAGAATTTCTTATTGATGAAACTAAGTTTTTTAAAATTATATCTAAGTTGCCGGGCATACATTTTAAGCTTACATATTATATTGAAAAATCTTATCTCCATGCATAAGAGATTGGTCTTGTTTGAATATAGTTAAATATCTATTTAATCTTTAAAATAAAGGACACACACACCGTTGAAATTATTGCTTGATTCCCCACCTCAATTAAATACAATATTTGTTCTTAATTAAAATCCACTTTCCCACAAAGCTTCCATTAATGAAGTTAATTATAAACTAAAATAGGGCAACACACATTGTATATTAACAATATTCTTTGAAACAAATAAAAAACTGAAAAAATTAATCTAATTTAAAAAAAAACATTAAATGGATCAAATGTTTTCCTGATACAAAAATTACATTTTTACTCTTCTGTTACACGTACGAAATTTCCAGAAAAAATGGAACAACCAGGAAATGGCTCAATTAAAATTTCTAGGATTAAATAAAATAAATACAACAAGAAAGAGACTTTTCATTTTCTGCCCGACTAGCTTTTTACTCCAAGTGCGACGAAAATAAATCTCTTCTTAATAAGCCGCTCGACTCATCGCGCCATCTTTAAGCTCGACACTTCCCCCCCCCTCCAAGAAACCACCTGGTTGTCATGGTAATGAGTAATTTAAAAGAAATGTTACTCATGACATGACGAACAAGATGCTGCTGAAAAGAATTGCTGAAATCAGGGAATAAGAGTAATTCCGAAAATAGAGCTCAGTATCTGCAATTAAAAAGCCTAAGACATTGCACTAATTATAATTTGACATATGTCACATCCCTTATTACTCAGGATATTGCATCTGCTACTGAAAATATTTTATACGGCAATTTGTAATTAAATTAATATGTAGCAAAAAAGTAGCTGAATGTAAAGAAATTATCTGTAAACGCAACGAGTAAGAAATAATTTCGTGTTGATTAATATAGTAATAAGTATAGAGTTATGAACACAGTAAGATTCTTCTAAGAAAGATTCTTATAATACTAGCAATACTGCATGTGGGTGAATGTGCATTCATATATATATATATATATATATATTGCCACGAAGCGTACAAGCACCGATGGCGCAGTGGTAAAGCCCCATTGCTCACAAAATAAATATTCACGCAAATGTTTTCTTTAATTGTTCATTGTTACATTCTATAATTTCTAGAACCTTTTCTCATGTAATATATAAGCTCATGTATTCTCATGTAGCTGTTCTTAGTCTACTAATAAATCTCGTTATTCACTTATCTATTGTGTTCTCATCCATTCATCCTGCTTTATTTTCTACGTAACATTTTAGTGGAGACACGAGATATTATGACTACTACAACGTGGAACTGCATACTACGTTATGAAGTAATCGGCAGGGACGTCTTATGATTTCTTGAGGCCCTGGGCCCTTACGAAAAAATAGGCCCACCCGCAAACCCTTTAATCTAATTTAGTGAATAGAGATGTACAGCTCAATAAAAGCAATCTATGGTAAAATGAAGTTTTATGTGAATATTCATTTTCTTCAAATTAAATTCGTAAACTCATTAATGAGGTCTTCAACATCAATTGTTAATAATATTTCATTTTCAATACTCTTCAAGCTTAAATTATTCAAATTTAAGCCATACGATCGAGCCATACGATTTCTCAATTCTTTTTTGATCAGTTTGAGTTTTGAAAATGAACGCTCACCACCCGCATAAGTTATCATCATTGATAAGAAAATTCTCATTATTATTTCAATATTGGGAAACATTGCGAATAGTCTTTCATTATACTTGCATGTATAGAGTACGTTCATCCCAAATCAAATCCCCTCATTCAACAACTGTTCTTCATCTTCATCTGCATTTGTAGATTTATATTTTTTATTAATCTTTCTTTTTTCCATTTCTTCTCTTTGCTTTTTCTTAGCTTTTCGCCATCAATGATCATATTTGACTTGAAATGTTAACATTACAAGCTCAGTTCCTCTCCATTAATGTATTTATCATAAAATTTTGATATTTTCTCGCATGTTATTTTAATTTCTGTCTCATCCAAATTAGAAATATTTTTTAAAAATCCAAACATTTCAAAAAGCTCCTCATATTTTTTTACTTCACGTTTGTAGTATATTGCAAATCAGAGAGTCGGTTATTAGTAAAAAGATATCTATTTTAAATTTCTGGTTATGGCTGTTTTCAAACGTTGTGTCAGTGTCTCTTTTTCCTTCAAGGAAAGTTACCCAGACACAGCGTTGTTTTAAACAATTGTGAACACTTTTATACTTCCTTGGCTTTTAGCTCATAATAGTCAAAAGAGTCTCTTTTGGTTTTTATATATATCATTAACGATTTTAATAATTTTACAAATCTATATTTTTACAAATCTTTCAACAAATCTATATTTTTACTCTGGAGGAATAGATTTACTTTGTCAATACGCGTCGAAATGTCATTCCAAAGGATAGTTAAAAAAATAGTTCCTAATTCATTCATCTAATTTTTAGTATTTTAGCAGAAAGTCGAGTTTCCGCTGCCTGTAATTCCTTATTAATTAAGCAATTCAGGCTCATGAAAATATTTAAATATTTAAAAAAACTTGCTAATTTTTTTAAAAACTCGAAAACCACAGAAACATTTTTTTTTTCGCTCTTTCGAATACCTTTTATTCCATGCAATTAAAAGCAATACCCTAGATAGAAATAGAAAAGTACGAAACTCTATAGCATTAACATTACGCTCAGGATTTCTTGTTGTCGTGTCGACTGGAGCCTTAAAAATTTTAAATCAAAACTAACCGGAGTACCCATTTTCCGCATGAGTGAAATTTTAAAATAAAATGATCAGTTATTAATAATAAATGACCAGTAGAATTTAAAATAAATGACCAGTTATAGTTTAGAATCCACTTTTAAACCTGTACAAGATGATATACAGAAAAATTATGAATAATTTAGTAAGAGGTGGCTCCCCTTTTATTTATATCCTAAAAATAACTAAGAGATTTTTTTTTAATAACACGCTTGTTTGGGGGATGAGTTATTCGAAAAAGAATTGTTATTTTGCTACTAAAAATAAATAAATAAATACACTGTTCTAAAAATCATTATGCCATAATTCACGTAGTATGCACATAACTATATGTTGTATTTCGCATTTTTTGTTTTGTTTTTTTGTCCTGTTCAAGGGGGAAAAAATAGAACACTCTCTAACTAGTTTGTAAACAAAAAGGTGTATAAAATTAAAGTATATGTAATAAATTTCAATTTTCTGCCGGAAAATCTGATCTGAAAAAAAAAAACATACACACGCACACAGAAAATTTCTAGTGAGGGGTCTTTACACTAAAAGTCATTTATTTTGTACTGTGTTTGACGAGAATTTCTCTAATTGTACTCTTGGGACATTAAATTATTGTACAGGCATTTATTTATCTAATTATCAAATCGTACTCTAGAATTCTTGTTATATGATTGTTTTTTAACATTTATACAACATTACAAAATCTGTAGTAATATAATATATTCATTTTATAAATGTTCTTTTTTGGGGGGTTTCAATAATAATAAAAAGGACAGTCATTTGAATTTTTAAACGAGTAAAATCACGCTTTCCATATTAGAAGCAAATAAAAATGTTTCTCTGAATTACAATACGCATAGAAAACTCTTTTGGAAGACCATAGTGCATTCAAAATGAAGGGAGCGCGCACTTATGCATATTAATCAATAGAAAAATACTCTAAGGAATTCATTGATATATTTATATATAATTTTATGAACAATTAAGAGATTATTTCATGTTGTTCAGAGGGAGAGAGAGAAAATTTACGAAAAAAAGCAGCATTATTTAAACTGAATATTATTTTTAGAATTCTCTCTATAACAAATCAAATACAATTGCAAATTATTTTACTTTTTAATGCGATATAAATATTCGTTTATGATCTTAAATCTCCAAAAAATACAATTCAAAAATGAAAACATAATTACCTTTTGCTGTTTCAAACAAATTAAATTTACAGGAAGAAATTGCCGATTTAAAACTGTAGACCACTCGTTTCTCCAAAAAGTGTGATTTCCTTCAGGGTCATTTCAACCCTCTTTATTATTTTACCCTTGATGCCTGTCATAAAATAGG
>BMAW01016158.1:2227192-2238271 GCA_019974015.1 Nephila pilipes
AAAACCAAAACTAAAATAAAAAAAATATTAAAACTATTAAATTGCAACAAATATTAGAGAAGTAATTAAAGATGTTATTAAGAAATTAAAAAAAAACCACCGTGCATACAAGTTAAAAATATAATCACAATTTAAAGCATACTAAGTACAATAATGTTAAAAAGCCATAAAATTACTACAATATAAAAAAAAATTAAAAGATACATATTAAAATTGTTAATTTTAATTCAAAACAAAAATAAAACGAATAATTTTAAAAAAATTATCTTTAAGTTAAACATAATTTTCCTTAGAAATGCGAGATATATCTCAAAAGGAAAGCATTCAAAAATAGAGATGGGGTAATTCAAATGTAGTCACAGACTTTAAACTGAGAATATAGTGTTTAAACTAGTTCCATAGATCCAACCATCACAACTTCGGTAATTATATTATCATTGATGGTATAAACCAAAATTAAGTAAAAATTCCAAAACTGAATAGCAATTAAAATAGGAGGGAAGGAAAAAAAATACATTTAAAGCATAGAAAATAAACGTAATCCATTAAAATAAATCTATAATTATTTATATGCAGTAAAAAAAAAAAATTTAACTGAAAAAGTTATAAAACTTTTATCTCCAGTCAGCAATTTGATATTCCATACCTTCTAATATGGCACAATAATATTATAGTTTTTAAATGCAAAATACTTTTGACTAATTGGTTGATTTTAGAAAGCCAAAAAAATTTACTACAATTTACTTATCCTACCAAATTTAAAAATTATTTAAAAAAAACCTAGATACCAAAAAAAATCAAACGAAATGTTAAAGAACTTTTCAGTAAATAAACCTAACAAAAATAGTACGTTTAAATACATTTAAATATCATAAAAATATATATCCCCATCTTGTGGAAAAGTTTAAATTTAAAATAATATTTTTCTAAAAAATTTAACAAAGTCAACATTTCTTATTATGACATTTTTCTTATGAATACGAACTCCAAAAAACAGATTCAATAAAAACAAATAGATAATTTATATATATATATTACAAAAGATATCATAGACACAAAAATATTTTTTTATTCTTAATTTATCATAATCATTTTTAAATGCTTGTTAATAAAATTAATAGGATAGTTTGCACTGATGCAACTTATGATAAAATTCGAAAATTATCATTTAGTGATGTTATTATTTCTAGTAATGTAATTAAGAAAAATATTTCTCCAAATGAAAATATGTAAACATCAACTCCATAAAGATACCTCGTTAATAGAAAATTTAAAATTGTCTCTCTTGTCATAAATATTGCTATTAATTTTACTATCTAAATTGTATGTTTAAATGTTTTGTTTCATATTTACTATTATTAGTTTGAATAAGATTGAAATATGTAGGATAAAATGTCAAGTTAGGGAGAAAAAAAGCTCATTATAACTCAAAGGAATATCAAGACTTGGGATTTTTTTAGAAAATTATACAACTTTGTTACAATGCAAATAAAGATTCCTTTGTTCTCATACAGAGGGTATTATATGTGTCATTTCATTTAAGAAGGCCTCCTACCAGGACTACGATAATGGCCTTGGTTAAGCGTCTCATGAAACAAGGCTCTCTCAAAATTTGGAAAAATCCCGATTGAATAATGGCCAGGCCAATCTTGATTGTGTTGAAGAAAGCAGAAGGACCAGGAACTAGACATTGTTCTCAAGAACTAAGAGAACAGGGGAGGCTCCTCTCATTCTCCTATCTCACAGCACCAATTTTTTTTTCTCTGGTGGCACCTTAAAGACAATGTTTTCACTAATAATCCCAAAATCATTGCTCTACTTAAGACCAATATCCGTCAAAATATTCAAAGCCTATAGCAAAAGATATTGCAAGGGAAAGTGTTCCTACTTGTGAACTGGACATTGGTGCTATTATAAGAGATATTGTATTTCTCATTCCTAGTTTAAAAAATTTCCGAAAATGTATAGTATCATATATATGAATAAAACATTATAACTATATTATAAAACAATATACCATATGTATATTATAAAACATTAAAATAATATTTATTTAAATCTATGAAGTGACTTTCGGCCCAACCTGCATAAATAAATCAGTTGTATTGCAAATGTAGATTCCCTACTGTTTTTTCATTCCTTATAATAAAAATAACTATATAAGAAAGAATAAAAAGAATATAAGATTTGTATAGTTAAGAATTTACTTTCAACTTATGTATTTAATTAACTGCGATTAACATGTTTTCGTGAGTTCAAAAGACAAGAGAATTCGCTTTCATCTAAACTCATCGATTAAACAGAAGTAAGTACGCAAATCATTTTCATCCATACTGAAAGAAAAGCCAAAAAAACGTTTCCTGGACAAATAGAAAAGCGTTTCCTTTTATAAGGAAACTATTATTCTTTGTTCAAAGTGAATCTCTAAAGAATTTTCCCGCTTTCGAGTTAGAGATGCGCCGTTCTTTCTTATTTCCTTTCTAAACAAATAAAACGGGAGTTCCACCTCTATCGCAGAGCGGAAATCGAAACCCTTTAGTGTCTCATTCTACAGAGTAAAGGGCAGGAAATGGGAGCAGAACTTGAGTTCCGGCTGTTGCCACAGGAGAAAGGATTGTGAAGAGTTTGGTAAATCATTCATTAAGGGAGCCAAATACAGGTAGGTAGTCGGCACGGTAACTCCAAGCAAATAGATCCGAAAAACGTTCTCAAACAAAGAAAGAACCATTGCACAAATTTGGGGGGTGAATGGTGTAGGCATTTGCAGAGAAGCTCCCATTAATCATATGTTCCACTCATCATTTGCTTTAATATATAAATGTATAGAATTAGTATGAGATGAATATTTTAATCCATTTACTACTTCTACGTACAATAAAGAGACAACAAATAAATTTGACACATAAAAATCTCATCATGCTTATAGAAGTATTTAAATATGGTATACATATGCAAGATGTATGCGATTCTTGGGATATGTTAATAACCAAAAAACAGAGTATACATATGAACAAAATATCAAAATTATAATTCACAAAATATCACATCGTAAGAAAATTTCTCATATCAATGATAAATTCATACATTAATGTTTAAAAAAACTACATAATTAAAGAGATCTAATTATATCAATAAAAAACTATTGTAAAATTAATATTATTAAACATACTAAAAACTCATTTAAAATTATAATTAATTAAACATACTAAAATTAAAAATTTTAAAACAAAAATATATTTAGTGGCTGAAAAATTATGAGAGAAAGCCCAGTGATAGAAAAGCAAAAATTTAGAATAATGGAAATAATGGGATTAATACTGTTCCATACTTTGGAATGGATCAATGTGTCCTTGTATCGTTATATCTGATCAAACCATCCCACTTCTGTGAATTACGGTACAATAAAATATGGTAACAAACTAAAAATCAACAAAACTCAGAAAATCAACCATAGAAAAGAGAAGAAAGTAAACATAGTATCAATCTTAATCAAATTCAAATAAATAGCAAACTGCAAAATTTTACATAAATAATTATCTAAAAAATTGTAAAACCAAAAAAATCTAAAAAATAATTTAATTAAACTAAAAGAAACACTCAGAAAAAAACAAAATGTAAAAATTACCAAAGACACACAATATAAATAGTATAGAAACTTTTTAAAGACAATTACCATTAGCTGAAATTAATAATTATACAACCATATAAACTACTTAAACAAAATGCAAATAAATAATAAAACAATCATTATTATAACCAAAATTTTAAGAATGAGTAAAACATTACAATATTCGTAAGTAAGCCCACCACTATTCTCCATGAGTGAATTATTAGTCAAAGTAAACACTGATTGATTGATTTAAAAGAAACCATACCAACAATTAGATTTTAATGAAAAAAATTACTATTAAGATTAATAACCAAAAATTAAATATTTCAAAAACAATATTAAAAAAAACATACACACAAAAAAAAAGTTAAAAATAGATAAGAAAAGTTAAAATCTATAAGAATTAAAATTGGATCAATAACAAAATTAAAGGAGATTGAAAAAACAAGATCAAAAGAGGATAGAAAAAACCTATTTATTCAAAAAACATTTAATTTTGAAGAAGCATTCAAAAAATTTTTAAAAAAAGAGAGAGAGAAAGAGATGGAACGAAAAATAGAATCATGTAAAAAAACAAAAAAAATAATAAATGGAGAAATATATATATAGAAAAAAATTACTAAAAAAACTAATTGAAGAGATAATTTTTTCTAGCTCTGAATCCTTCCTCTATTCCGCCGCCAAGTCCGAGAATGAGTCTAGGACGTTCACTTCTTCAGAGAAGTCAAAATTATTTTTCAACGGATTTCGAGAAAGGCTGTTAGCGTCTTTATGCTTCTTGCTACTCTTATATATGATGGACATGTCATATTTTTGATGGTGCAAAGCCCACAATGCTAATCTACCCAAAGGGTCTTTAAAGCTTATTAACCAGCACAGGGAATTATGGTCTATCATACAATAACATTATAAGTTGCTTCCCAAAAATACACGGCCGCAATTTGTGCACTGTCCTTACGATAGCAGGAAGCCCTTTCAGTTATGGAATTATTTCTCCCTTTGAAAGCGTCCGTGAGTTATGTGCAATCACTTTCTCTAGTCTAATTTGTAATTGTAAAAAAACTGAGCTGATTCCGTAATCACTAGCAAGCATCTGTATGTAGTGATGTGGGAACCTACTAGTCGAACAATGTTAAAATAGTGTTGGAAGTTAATGCTTTCTTTGACTTGTGAAAGACGGTGATTTGTTCGGGAGCCCAACAAAATTTCAAATTCCCTTTCAGCAGCTCTTTGAAGTGCTTGGTCCTGATAGGAAAAAAATCTTTGATGAAACGGTGGTAATAAGAACGGAGTCCCAAAAAGCTTCTGACGCCATGTAAATTCTTTGAGGTTGGAAAATAGCTGATAGCTTTTATATAACCATATTAATCTTTCAAGATATTCCTTAATGGTTCCGGAAAACACAACGATATCGTCTAGGTAACTGAGGTATATCGTCCATTTTAAGTGACACAGTAGATTGTTGATCATTCTTTCAAACGTTGCGGGAGCATTACACAGATCACAAGGCATAACTTTAAATTCATACAAACCTTCTGGGGTGATAAACGCTGTCTTTTCACTGTCAGCATCATCTACCTCAATTTGCCAGTAACCGGTTCTGAGTATCGTGATCGAGAAAAACGTAGCACCCTTTAAACAGTCGTGTATCGTCTATACCTGGATGAAGGTACACTCCTTTTTATTGATCTGATAGAACGGTGGTAATCTTCGCAGATGCACCAACTTCCATCTTTCTTCCTAACCAAGACAACTGGAGACGACTAAGGGTTCTCTGATTACTGAATTATGCCTCTTCTTGGCTTCTTGTATTATACGACGCTCAGTTGATTACACTCTATAGGCTCTTTGGCTTATAGCTTCATGGTTCCTAGTATTTATACGGTGTTTAACCTTTCCCTTTACAACTTTGGATTTTTTAGATTCGTTGAAAACTCCTGAAAATTTCTGGAATACTCCATGAAGCCTCTCTTTTTGCGTCGACGAAAGATTTGGAGCTAATATTCTTTAGTAATGGACTTGCTGGACAGTCTGTTTTGCCTGGAATGTATCATTAGATTCGTCGAGAGTAATTTGTTCTCGCGCAATCCTCATCTAACGCTGACGCATTGCCTATGAACATATTCTTGGGAATAATCTGAGCAGCTGCTTGACCATAAGCAACCCATAATTCACCTTTGCCATTACACAATGTTATAATAACATTATAACATTGTGTAATGGCAAAGCTGGTATAATTTCCTTTTCTAGGGATAGCATTTTATATCCTTGCACTATCACGTTGATATTTTGATCTCCTCTGGAAATAGTAACATGAATTTTGGCGATAGAATAAGCAGGTATACTGGGATCGTCTATAGCGGGTAAGGACCAGGTTTGAGGATTTGTAGTTTCATTTACAATGTCTTCTAACATGAGTTCAGATCTCCTGCAGTCTATCACGTCTTGTGATGTCTCCAGAAATTCCTAACCAAGGATGATGTCGTCATTACAATTTGATAATACCGTAAATTCAAAAGGTTGGATACTACCATTAATTTCCACACGAAGTATTCATTTTCCTAGCGGCTGGATATGGTCTGCATCCTCTAATTTAAGAAGGGTCTTTTTTTTGGACAGGAACATAGCTTTTCGAAGATGGCATCCTTATGGTTCCGCAATGACAGAAGAAGATACCCCGGAGTCTACTAGAGAACGGACTGGATGGTGTTCAACAATAGCTTTGAGAGGATTTTCGAACATCTTCGCAGCAAGTGAAGGATTTAATTCTTCGACGGCCTCACCTCCTAAAAAGGTCGTGGTCCCAAATTTTCCTCATTGAATCGGATGGGCAATGAGCTGGAACGTCGATATTGTAACAGCGAACTGAAGCGGCGAGTCGGAGATCGTCCTCCAGATGAGCTAGCTGAGGCAGCTCTGGCTGTTATTCTGATGTAGTCGGTTGAGTCCTTCTCATTGGAACTTCGTCTATTGGTACTGTATGCATCAAAGATGGCCCTGCGCTTCCTGCAGTTATGGACGACATGTCCCAGTCGTTCCCAATGGAAACAGACATGTTTGTAGTCTGCGAATCGCCAGACTTCAATGCCCTAAGTTCAGGCCCAGTCGTTGGTCTCTGCCTTTTCACAAGTGTTGAGTAAAGTGGTTGGCATCTGGGTCGTGGACGAACTTAACTCCACTTTTCTTCCGCTCGTGTGAGAGGTGATACAGCTTCCAGTATATCATCATAGGTAATGGCTTCAATCAATTGCGAATATACTCCTGAATTTTCGGTATTCTATGCACGTACCCATTAGAGCTCTTCTTAGACAATTTGCGGTATCATAATGACCAGATCCGTTTCTTCAGTTATTAATAATTCAGGAGGACATCAGGTAAGCGATCAATCTCTCTTTTCAATAACTCATCTCTCTCTCTCTCATTTCTTCTAAGTACTAACACTATTTTTCAAATTCTTTCGTCGTTGTGACTTCTTTAGACAGGAGAGCTAGATAATAGTCCTCCGCAATACCCATCATGAGGTGGGATACCTTTCCATCCTCTGGCATTTGAGGATTCATTTCCAATTAAAGTCTCAGCAACTTTGGATACAGGATTGCGTGCTTTCACCAGGCTTTTGAGCCTACCATTTAAGCTCTTCCTCGGCTCTCTTCTAAGATCGTCTACAGTCACCAAATGTTTCGGAGAGTTCCGACTTGAATTGGTCTCGAGATGTTAGAAGTTATTTATTATTCTCGAACCATTCCCGTGCTGTTCCGTCCAGGAAAAAGGAAGTTTTCCAGGCAGAGGCTCTCGGCCCATTTATTGAACTTCACTACTAGATCATACTCCTCAAGCCAGTTGTTTGGGTCTGTGCCATGGTCTCCGCGAAACACAGAGGGGTTTATGGCCTGATGCCCTTGAGATGTTACAATCATGGGCTTATAAGAACCACTTATGAATTCATTGATGAAGGACTTTGCAAAAAGAACTTTGATCCAGATGGAAAGATATGGTTACCGGTCATTCCAAGACACCTATGCAAAGATATACTCCAATATTTTCATGACTCTCTTACAGCAAGCCACTGTAGGATTTGTCAGAATGTATGACAGAGTGAGGAAACGATTCTACTGGGTGGTCTCTATCTCACTATACGTCGATATGTTACTCACTGCCGTCAATGTCAATGAAAAAAAGCCGTTCCACTTCAGCCGACCGGTCATCTAGTACTTATCCCTCCTGCAATCGTACCATTCCATCGGATCGGGATAGACATGCTTGGGTGTTTTCCAAAGTCACTGAGAGGACATAAATGGATCATTATCTGTACTGATTACTTAATCGCTTATGACATCACGAAGTCGTTACCTACTGCTGAAGCCCCGGAAGTAGCCAAGTTTCTCCATGAGGACATCATCTTAAAACATCGTGCTCCAAGAGTAATCATTCAGACAATGATCCATTTATGTCCCCTCGGTGACTTTGAAAATCGTCCAAGCATGTCTAATCCGATCGGATAGAATGGTGTGATTGCAGGAGGGATAGGTACTAGATGACCAGCCGGCAGAATTGGAAAAGCTTTCCTTCGTTGGTATTCACGGCAGTGCGTAATATATCAACGGATAGAGAGATAGAGACCCAGCCAAGAGAATTCTTAATAATTTTGATTTTTAGAACTTGAAAAAAATTAATAGTAATTTTTATTTTACTTTAATTATCTATGAATTTGAAGATGCATTAATGTTTTATTGTGTTAATGTATGTATGTATGTATATATACTTACATACATATCTGTGTGTGCTTATATTTTTAATTATAGATTCTCTTTTTTTATTTTGTAAACATTATTGAATTTTTCTTTTGGAGATATTATTTACCTTTTTTTTATTTTATAATTATAAATGTTGGCTTTTGGTTAATTTTTTCAAAAAAGTACTTTAATTTTAAGTTTTGCCACCAGATGGTGATACATCTGTGTAGAATAATCTCTTTTTGTGATTTTTAAATTTTTTAAACTTTCTGTTAAAAAAAAGGTTTATTTTCCGTAGAAAAGGTTTGTAATATTTTTACTGATTTTCTTGGTGTCTAGTATTTTTAAATAAATTTTAAATTTGGTTGGATAAGTAAATCTTAGTAAATTTCTTTTGTTTTGTAAAATCAATCAAAAGTGTTTGGTTGTTAATAAACCACAGTATTACTGTGTCGTATTGGAAGGTATGGAATATCAAAGAACTTGTTTGAGATAAAAGTTTTATAACTTTTTTTGGTTAATATTTTTTAATGTGTATAAATAAGTATAAATTATTTTTAATGAATTATATTTATTTACTATCCTTTAAATGTATATCGTTCTTTGTTTTCTTTATTTTTTTCCTTTGGTTGAATTACTGTTCAGTTTTGGGATTTTTGATTATTTTTGGTCTATACCATTCATCAAAATGTAATTATTGAAGTAGTAAATGGTTAGATCTGTGGAATAAATTTAAACTTTCTGTTCTCAATCCAAACTCTGAGACAGTATTTGAAATACATCATTTCCATTTTTGAATTTTTCTTCTCTTGAGACATTCTTTGTATTTTTATAGGTAAAATTATGCTCAGTTAACTTGGTTGTTATATTTTAAATTATTGGTCTTATTGTTTTGAGTTAAAATTATCAATTTTAATACATAACCTTGAATTTCTTTTATATTGTATTTATATATATACTGCTGGCCACACAAAATGTAACTCCCTGAAGGAAGCATGCAAACCGAGTGAAATTTACGTCATACGTTTGCGACAATGTGCTACGCAAATCATTGACATTGCAGTGCAGACGCACATCACGGGCGACCGTAGTACCACTCGTAAGCGCTATATAAGGGGAGAACAGATTGGCAATTTGAAGTACGGCAATTGTTTTTTCGTGCGTTTTTTTGCGTAAGCTACCTATGCCTCGAGGAAGACATCGAGCGTCTTTTGACCAAGTTTCTGAATTCGACCGAGGAAGAATAGTAGCCTATAGGGATTGCGTATAATTCTTCAGAGAAATCGGTCAACGTGTTGGACGAAACCAAGCAACTGTGATGTGGATCTGTGATCGCTGGATGCAGGAGGGATCGACGAACCGACGGGGCCGATCGCACCCACCTCGTTGCACCATTGACCATGATGACAGACAGGTTGTACACATGGCAGTCATGGATCGTGCAGGCACATCACAACAGATTTAGTCTGCTACGCATCATTCGGTGTCCACTCGTACACCGATTGCAGCAGAGTGGAATGTCCTCAAGGCGTCCATTGCTGCGTTTACCTTTGACTCGAAACCACAGGCGTTTGCGCCGCCAATGGTGCGATGAACGGCGGACATGGACAATGAAATGGAACGACATTGTGTTTACTGACGAATCTCGCTTCTGCCTGCAACATCATGATGGTCGGATTCGAGTTTGGAGACACCGTGATGAGAGGCTGCTGAACTGCTGCGTTATGCATCGCCACACTGGTCCTGCACCCTATATCATGGTTTAAGGTGGTATTGGATTTCACTCCCGCGCCCCTCTAGTACGCATTACCAGTACAGTGAACAGTCAGCGCTACATCTCTGAGGTGTTGGAGCCCGTGGTCCTCCCATACCTTCAATGCTTGCTATCAGCCATATTTCAACAGGATAATGCGCGACCACACGTGGCACGCAATGTTCAAGAGTTCTTCTTTACCCGTCAAATTGAATTGTTTCCTTGGCCTGCTTGTTCTCCCGATCTATCGCCAATCGAGAACATGTGGTCCATGCCTGCACAACGACTGGCCCGGGATACACCACCCTCTGCTACATCAAATCAACTTTGGCAATATGTGAAAGTTGCATGGACTGCTGTACCCCAAGGATACATCCAAAGCCTCTTTGATTCTATGCCGAGGCGTGTGGCAGCGGTTATAGTCAACAATGGTGGCTGCACTAACTACTGATTTTGTCATCATCCACACTTCACAAGAGACTGTAAATTTAATAATTTGATCTTTGTACAACATGTTATCTGCCAAATAAAATCTCTGGTCCTTCTGGGTGTTGCATATTGTGTGGCCAGCAGTGTAGTTAATTTAATATAATTAACTTTGTAACGTTTCCATTTTGTTAGCTCTAATAATTCTTAATTTAATTTTGGGTTTTTTTACTTAAAATTTGTAATTTATTATGGTTTTGTACACATAACACATCGATCAATAACTCCCGAGACTAACCCAGAGATGGCGCTCGTAGTAAACCAGTAACCAGGTCTTTCTAGAGTACTAACCTTTGCTTGAAACGTGTCAAAATTTTAAGTCGATCGGACCAGGAAAAAGGTTTTTTGAAGTGAAGTGAAAAAGGTTTTTTCCAAGTGGGTGCCGCGATTGCTTGCGATGGAACAAAAACAGCAACGAGTCGATGATTCAGAAAGCTGTTTATCGCTATTTACTCGTAACAAAAAAGATTTCTTGCGGAAAAAAAAAAAAAAAAATT
>BMAW01016158.1:2238371-2278624 GCA_019974015.1 Nephila pilipes
GAAAAAAAAAAAAAAAAATGGGGGTGGGGAGGAAAAAAAAAAAGATTTGGAAAAGCATTGGAACGATTGTATCACCCTAAAAGGTGATTAACAAAAGGTGTTATGTTGATGAATAAAAAAAAATTTTGCAAAAAAAATGTTGTTTTCAATGTTAGACTCGGGAGTTATTGATCGATGTGTTATAAATTGCGTCTATGTAACATGAATAAATATATATAGTAAAATTATCAATATGTACTTAATCAAAAAGAAAAAAAAAATCTATTAGGAAATACTAAGTAAAGTTAATAGATCTACAATGCTATCAGTATTATTAGAGTAATTTAAAAAGATAAGAGATAAATCATTATCAAAATATATAACTTATCGGTATATTACTTTCTGAAACTCGTATAGGGAAAAAATGAGTGTTTGATGATAATAAACTTGTTTTTAGAAAATCAATAAAATATTTTTCTTCTCGTATTTTTATACGGTTTTAAATGCAACCCTAAATTTTATTCAATGTGACCCATTTCCAAGATATCTTAAAATATAAATATTTAACTAAAACATTAGCATATATTGATAAACACTGATTAATTTCCAGTTCAAATTATATAAAATAATAAATTGAACTTTTTCTTTTCTTCATTTTTTTTAAAACTGATATCCCTATTATATAAAGTTAGTAATACTAGCTTTTCTTTTTATGTATCAATTTAACTCTCCAATCTTAACTAAAAAGATACAATGATAACTAAAAAGGAGAGACCGCAAAATTGCACAAATTATACTGCTTTCTTTAATGTTTTAAACAATATCCTGTAAATATAAATTCTTTCCAGTGGACTTTAACATGCATACTATGTGGGTGGGTGCGTGCGTGCATGTGTGCGCGCGCTGTGTTATGTGAGCAGATTTGTACTCATTTATTTTTATTTAAGGTTGTATCTCCCTCACGATACAAGAATGATGGAAATCATGTAAGGTTCAATGGCGTACCGGGGGAGGGGGGGGGAATTGCAAAAGGACATCTTCAAATATTTTTTCTCGAAATTCTTTTCTCGAATAATTCTCTTATTATATAGATGTTTCGAATTTGAAAGTTAGAATTTTTTTCTCGACATGCTTAAATTTCTTTCATCACGAAGAGAAAGAAGGATTCCAACTAAGCCGATTCCTGAGAAAAGAATAGAAAAATCTTTGCTGTCTCTAAAAGGGAGCCTCATGGTTTGTATTTCTAGATGAAGATAGGAGTGCGAAGATGTAAATATTTCCAGAAAAAGTTAGTTAAAAAACTCTCTTCTGTCTCTATAAATGAAGGAATTTTTTCAAAATGCTTGGATATGCAGTGTCTTTTTCTTGAATATAAAATCAAAGAAAACTCTTCGGGAATGTAAACTAACTCTATCCTACACACCGAGGTGCATAGATTTCCAATCTTTTCCTCTCTGTTCTTGATAAATTTCTTCATAGTTTAACTTATTAATTAAACTAATTAAAGAGTTTCTTACTCATTGATCTACCAATACACCTATGAAGTCTTCAATATCACCCGATCCATAAAACACCTTTCTGAGGAAAACTGGTTCAAGAATGACTGATTCAGAACTAAGTTTCTTTTAATTCAATTGTGATACAGCTTAATGACATTTCTTGAAGTCCCTTAAAGAACTGTTCTGATATTCTGCTGTTCGATAATCAACAGCGTTCATTATTCTGCAAGTGTATTGCTCAGGTGAGTAGAAAGAGAGTGAGGAAAACTAACCGTGTATGTGTGTGTGTTATCTAAAACTTGACACGGAAGTTGCAAAAATAAAACACTGCTCCCATTCTCAAAGAAGCAGTCAAGACATGCTTGCGAAAAGCTCCATTCTTCTCTACCGTTGCTAGAAATTCCTTATTTAAAAACTCTTTTATCAGTTGAAAAATCTATAAAAGTCTTTCTTCTTCCGAACGGAAAGGAAAAAACCCACAATATTTTTTAAATGGGTTTTAAGCCAGATGCCAGAATATTTTGAGTGGGGCGGGAAAGTGACGTTAATTAAGGGGACGTGTGCTTTTGACTTCTGCGAAACAATACTCACCTTCGACCGGCTTCACAATGGGGTGCGGGGAAATATCTCTAGTGCGCTGCACAACACTTGCTCCGACGTGGAGCCCCTAAAGTTAAGAAAAGAAGGGAGAAAATTAATTGAAATTCCGGAGTTTATCAGCTGCAAAAAGCTACAACGGTTTCACAGAAAAGAATCAATTCTCGAAATCGAGGTAAATAGATTATTTGAATTCAAATACAAAATTAGAGGAAATTAACAAAAGCTGAAATTGAAGCTCATAAATAATTATAGATTTAAACTGTAAAAAATTAAGCTACTATTTATTGTGTAGATAATAGCATTTATAGTATGAGGGATATCCATATCCATTTCTTGACTCTGATATTAATAATTCGATAACATAGCTTTTACGTTTTTTTGTATGTGATATACAACACATTCTTTATATAGCTTCTTACAATATTTCATTTGATAATTATTCAAGCTTGTGAAGAAATATTTCTAATGTATACATTGGATAAGGCTGCAATATTGTGAATATATTCATGTTTTATAGTTTGCGAACTCATTGTAACAAAACGTACAATTTCATCAACCTCCAGTTTCTTAATGTAGGTCATTAAGTACAATTGTATACTCGGATCGTCAGGGGGTTTGTTTTCTTCCACATTTCATTACTTGTAGCCAAATGAATTCTAACGGGGCATCGTAATAACATATGACATCGTCTACTCGCTTTGGAAATCGTAAATCATCCACATACCACGCTAATACAAGCTCTCGGCATAAAAGATATTGAAATTTTCTACAAATACAAAGCAAAATATTTAATGAACTTGGAGTTGTGATTCAATTCTACATTTAACATAATTTTAAATGTTTGAAGTTCCTCACCTAAATAATTTTAGAATTTAATTAATTTTTGCATCTTGCACTCGTTCAGCAATATATATATATATATATATATATATATATATATATAAAGCTCGGAATAGTTTTATATGTTAAATATTTAAAAAGAATCAAATATTACTTAGTAATAAGATATTTTTTAGCCCCATTTGTGTCTATATAATCATTTTTATTAATTAACATAGAGATTAGAAAAAATAGAAATTCACATTTGGTTCCTCTTAGTTATTGAAAGTGTTATTCAATCTCTATTCACAATCTTATAAAAATATAAGAAGATAATTATACCCCTATTCGAAAAAAAAAATCTGTAGACTTAGTTGAAAATAAATCTATAGATAGGAAACGGTAACTAAAATTACGAATGAAAAATCAGATACGTTGACATCGAAAATCATAGCGATTAACATTTTGTGTGCACATAGACTAGACTAGAAAACTCAGAAATAATTATCGTCTCATCCCCTTTAAATATATGAAAAATTTAACATGGATTAAGACACTTTTATGAAAGATAATTTTAATTTACATTTAATTTTATATACATTTATACATTTAATTTTTTTAATTCTTATAGCTTATAAATGCTACTTTACAATTTTGCTTTTTGAAGTAAAGAAAATTAAGTCATGCGTGAAGTGTAATGAAAATTGAATCATCATATTACCCACATTTTATGTATTTAATCCAGTTTGTCCACTGCCTTTAGGATTAGTTTGCTTAGTCTCAACTTGTGGGAGAGAACACGCTCTTTAAGTACCAACCTAATAAGTCATTTATTGGACTACATAAAGACTTGGGAAATATTTCTTACACATTTTTAAAATAGTATTCAACAGTTAAGCTATCCAACTACTTTTTTTTTTTTTAAAAAAAAAAAAAAAAAAAAGCTTCCTTCTTCCTTATACTTTTTATAATAAGCTATATTTCGGAAGAACTTCCATGTGCCTTCGTTGCAAGAATAAGTAAAAATCACTCTTTCCTTGGGAAACAAAATAAAAACCAACTGTTGCACATTGTGTTTTATATTATCTAATGTTACTCGAGATTCGATAAAATTAATAAACCGGTTGCACTGACAGTTTTCAAATTTTGATTTTAAAATACAGAGGCTAATACAATCAGTTTGTTTAAGACGTGTTTGCTGATTTTCTTTAGATAAGATGATTATAACATTGACATTGTACGATAATTCATTTTATTACTCTAACCTTGATTTCAGTTTGAAGGCCTCAACCTTGAGTTTTAATCATCACCTACTTCAACATTATGGATTATGTGATTAAATAAAATCAATATCATATGAGAATATATGAAGCTTTGCTGATAGGAAATAAGAATTTGGAGATTTTTCTTACGTACATGTTAACTAACTGGCCTAGATAAATTGGCAAGAACGACATTGCATAAAATTATCAACATTTGAATAATTTCCTTTGCGTATCGTAATAAAATAAGTTAAAATCCATTAAGATATAGGCTTTTATAAATTTAATTGTAATGTTTCATAGATTCATATGAGGAATATTTGTTTGAAAGAAAAGTCCACTTTTTCATCTTATGAATATACTATTTTTAATTCATGATATTAAATCCTGAATGTATGTATTGTTAAGACGCATTTCATATTTTTCAAATAATCAAAACCCTATACTTAACGTAGTTAAGTTTTGATTTTCTTCCTTCATTTTCTCATTATCTAATCATAAAACATTCAAGTAAGTTTGTTAAATTATTTCAGTGGAAGATAATTATGAAAATCATTCAGGATCCTTAACTCAATGTTCACAACTGATCATTCAATATCATTTCCTTTATTAAAAAAACCATACATTTAATGTGAATCAATACTAAATAGTTGCACCTAAAAAAATGTGGAAAAACATTTTTAATTATATATATATATATATATATATATATATATATATAAACAAAAACAATTTTTTGTTTTACTAGCACGTCCATCGTAGATATTGTTCAAATTTAAAATTATCTTTAAAATGCATATTTAATTTTAAGAAGTGATTTCTAAAAATTATATTTATTTATCCTTTCCCCTGTTTCATTCTCCCTACGCTATTAAAAACAAACTTCTGGACATATCCTTTCGAAGAAAATAATAAGATCTTGAACTTTTTTTATACTTTTTTAATATGACCTGATTTGCTATCCTACATTATCAAAATACTATGCGGAAAACCAAGGTGGTTTCTACTACTACGATATGTCATCTTATTCTGAAACAGTAGGATAAAAGAAAAGGTAACCGAATATAGCGACTGATCGCGCATTAAGGAAAATGAAGAGAGGAGAAAAACGGGGGGAGGGAGTTAAATTAACTGTAGGAAATATCATGACGTTACCTATTGCTCGGAGGCGAAATCCCCAAAACAGGTTTTGGATGATAGTTCTACTTGTTCAGATATTTGGCTGGACCGCATTCAGTGATGTTTAACAAATGGAAGACTTACAAAGCGGAAGGTGATAAATAATTCTTCACATTAACTCGAATTAAGATTTAGAGACGAAGATATCATCTGGTATTTTTCTTGCTCCGTATTTTAAAAATCGTGCAACGATGTCTTTGACACACACTTTGGGAAAGGTGAGTGAATTTTTTTCAATGTTATTTTACATTTTTCAAAAATAAATTTTTAGGAGAATTATTAAAACATGTTTATACCACCTCATAATTTCGTTCCAAAGTGTTTCAAGAAACGCTATGTAAACGATAAAAGCAACAAACAGGTGATTTGCTGCATAAAAAAGAGACGAATAAATAAATAAATACAAAAGATTAAAATTAGAATGTTAAACTTTACAATATATATATATATATACATATTATCATTTGTGCTTTATTATTTAGAAATATAATTATTTCTTTCTTTTTCATACTGTTTTATAGTTTTATTATCTGAAAAATTAAGCATATTAAATTTTTACATTTTAGGTAATTACTGATTGTTACTTGATTTTTATATTATTTATTTAAATATAATAGAAATACCTATAATGAAATATTTTCTTGGTGTATAACAAGCACTTTCCAATTTACAAATTCTACAACAGAACCTATTAAAAAGCTAAATATTAATTAAAATAAAATAAGAATTACTACTTAAGTATAATCAATTTTAAAAATAGATAACTTGAAAAATTATAGTTGTCATATTTTCTTGAGATGGTTAACTTGATAAAACTCTCCTAAATAATAATTACATAAGCTGTAATGATAATAATTTCTGAAGAAAATCTTTATTTTAATAAAATGTTAAGATACATTCATACATATATATATATATATATATATATATATATATATATACTCTAACATTATTTACCTTAAAGTCACGCTAAAGATTTATACATATAAATCAGCCAAATACAGTAAAATATGAAACTGATCAGAAATAAACATTTTACTCGTACTTAAATAAGTTTAGTAGAAAGACTCATACTTAAGTTTTGTCTTGTTTTTTATGTTTATTGTGATTTATATGTTACGGTTCTCTTTTATTTTAACCATTCTTTATTACTATGAGATCAAATGATTTACTGTTTACAAATAATTTACAGTTGTGAATTTAAATTGGTTTCACAATTACTTCTATAATCTAATAGATAATTCTTTCATAACATTTGATGAAGAGTAACGTTATATTGTGAATTATCAATTGATCAGAAAAGCTTCATAACTTAAAGTATTCCAATTATGTAAGAAACACAACGACAATAAGGACCTTTTAGGAAATAAAATATATGGAGATAACTATCTTATACAAAAGGTGGAATGCGTAGTCTATGTGTAAAAGAGAATATGCCATTTGAGCTGTTTGGGATCATTCGCGCAGTATGGATCATGAACCTATATATTATTGGCTTTGTTGTGCAACTGCGATTAATTATATAGCTGCAATCAGCAACGATATTCCTCAAAACTACAAGCACAAATTTCTTATAACTAAAACAGTTCGAGATGTCATAAAATCATATTTGGAGATTAATTCCACCCAACTCTCCTGAAAAAATGTTTCGGAAGCAAGACTCCGATCTAAATTTAATAATCTGGAAATTTTGCCCTAAGACGGTTGATTCTGTTCCCCAGGCGCAGAGATTGCCTTAAATATGGCCACCAGCGTTTTTAATAATCAAGCCCAAATACATAGCTATTTTAGAGAAATTTGTCTTAAAGATTGGCTGAAATACTTATCACTTACTGGACGTGACAAACTTTGAATCCAAACATGAAAAAGAAGAGTTTTACATTATCTTTTGAGGTAAGTAAAGAAAAATAAATGAACGAAACCCAAAACGAGAGTTGTTGGGGCAACAAGAAAAGAAAATGTATAATATTGGAGCTTTTTATTGCTTAAGCTTCAAAATTTAATATTAGAAATTAATGTTAAAACATTAAATGCATTTTTTTTTTCAGTTTAAAGTTTTCTCACTAGTGCCCTTATCTTAAATAATACACACTTCAACACTTAACATTTTTGGAGCTAGAATGTGTTCTTTAAACTTTATCTAAATTTAGCACCACAATTTTTTTAAAAAATTAAGAATATATTTAAGTTTTTAAAAAATTTCTTTAAATTTGAAATATTTTATTTTTAAAAGCATTACTTTTTATTCTATTTGCATCAAAATGATTCTTTTTGAAGAGGATATATTTAACTTTTTAAATCAGCTTATTGCACAAGTAATTAGTGTTTTGTTTTAAGAAAATATCTTGCGAGATGAAAAACTTTCTAAACACTTATTAAAGAAAATTTTCTTATCCTCAAAGACTTATAATTTTTAAAGTTATAAATATATTTTAAATATTTTACATTTTGAAAAAATTAGATTTATTTAAAAACTAGATTTTATTTCATTGAAAAAACAACTGTAGAAAAATCAAAGTATTTAAATTTAATTTAAATGAACTATAGCTGGTCAAAAATTGTTTACATTTTCAGCTCTCAAGACAAAATTTACACTCCTATGATCCATTTTAAACATTGGTGGCCATAAGACTTTTGATCATACCCGCTCAACTATCGCGGCCATATCAATAGGACTTACAAAATATTCACTACCAAGGAGGGGAAGGGGCACTAAGACGCTACAAAATCACTTAGCATTGCAGGGTTGGAATTTCCTTCTACGCAAACAAGGGTCAAAAGAAGCAAAGAGGCAGAATAGAAACAGCAAAATATTACAGTAACAGAAAGCATTTTGTTGACAATTTTTACATCGGTAAAATGCAGGGTGTTCGAAATTTAGAGCTTAGCACTCACACAGGCTTCACACCAGCACTACTTGGAATCTCTAACACTCTGGACCATTCCTGGGGTATCTTGCAGCTCCCTGGAAGCTACAGAGAGGCGAGCGACTAGGTCTTCAACTAAAACGCCTGGGTTATCATACCCTGATGACTTCATGATCCCAGCAGAAGAATTCCACGCATGATAGGTTTGGAGATCTAGCAGGCCAAGGAACCGGACTCCACGACTGTTACAACAATGACCAAATGTATCATTTAAGAGTTTCTGTACCCCATTGGCATAATGGAGAGACAACTCCATCATTCTGGAACCACATTCAGCAACGAAACGACTGAGGGAAGCAAATACAGAGTCTGTCGCACTGTTGACGAAACTAGGAAGCAAAATCAATCCTGTGTTAATTATCCTCAAGCGTCAACGCCTGGTCGCAATGCCATTAAATATACTTCATGTAGTGTCACTAATGATTTTTAAATCTGTCAAGAATAAAAGTCCTCCCGTTGGAGTGGTGCGGAAGTTAAAAGAGTAAGGTGTCAGCCGAGGTATCGTTTTCGTCCCTCGCGGCCGAAGTTTAAAAAGATGTGGTCCGTCACCAATGGCCCTCATATTGCCTCTAAGTGCGACGTTAATAATCAATCAATTCATTATGTTGGGCCCATAGACTCGATTTCTAAAGGGAGAAACCTATGAATGTGTTTACTTATACAGCATAAAGGCATCTATATTACTTTCTCAATGTCAAAATCTTCAGGTATTCTTTAAGTAGGTAAGAATATTTGTATTACAATTTAAAGCAAAAATAATTAATACAATAAATATATAAATGTAGTGTAATAATATTGTTGTCATGTAGTAAATAAGTTGGCATCAATCTCTTGATTTCGATTCCTT
Source organism: Nephila pilipes (assembly GCA_019974015.1). NCBI lineage: Eukaryota > Metazoa > Arthropoda > Arachnida > Araneae > Nephilidae > Nephila > Nephila pilipes. Next base: position 2,247,484 of record BMAW01016158.1, read on the forward strand.
TCATTCTTTTTAGAATAATTCTGGGAAGATATTTTTAACCGTAAATAGTTGTTGCAGAATGCATTATAAAAATATAAAAATTTATCTGAAAATTTATATGTCTCATAAAAGTAAGCATCCAAACAGTTCATAAATTTTATTTTGTGTTTATTATACATAAGTTTGATATAGGTGAAATTGCATGACCTAAAATTTTATACACATTTTGATCGAGCTATAGAAATATGAATGGAAATCGTAAAGTTCTGATTATTACTAAGAAATAACCAAGATATTTAGATAAAATTTATTCTACATATTAACTGATCTTTATGTGCATAATGTTGTAAATTATAGATGTTCATACTGATTTGTTTGGTTCCAGAAAGCCGTAGACTGAAGTAACTCCCAATATGGAGGATATAAATCTGCTGAATTCTACAATGACGACCTTCGAAATGTAAAAAAAAATGCAATAAGAAATAAATAACTCTATATGGGAACTGTGTAAACAATTTTTAAAAATAATACATAAAAATTTTCTATCTCATTATTTTTAGAAATAATGTAAATTTTGAGATACCCCTGAATAATAATTAAAACTTTATGATACTGTAGGTTACTTCAATCAACGGCTTCTTGAAACCAAACAAAGCAACATTGATTGCTGTAATTTACAACATTATATAAATAAGGATCAATTCAGAAAAAGTTTTATCCAGATATTTCGATTATCTCTTAATAATAATCAAAACTTTATGATACCCCCTCGTATCTGTGGAAAAGATCCTTATTCGCGTCTGATCGGGAAAATTAATATTACAAAGATTATTTACCTTGTGTGGAAGAATTAGGCCTGAGTCCTTAGTAGGCATAGTAATAAGCACTATTCAATTCACAATCACTATTCAGATCATTTCTGGATATTTAGATCTTTCCGGAAACTCCCAACACTTGTCAGTGCTGTCACTATTCTTTTCGTTTATAACGTCCACTCACTCTCCAATACTAATTCACTTCGTATTAAATTCTTCGCTCTTTATAAATGCCATTCACAAAATTTATTTTCTACAATAACTCTAATATAATTTACATAAATCATGTCTCATTCATTGGAAGAGATTTTCAATTCAAGTAACATATTTAAGTGCCGAAGTGTTAGTTGATGGGGGAAACAGGATAGCTAGAATCCAGCTATAAGTCAATACCTCTTCGTGTCAAAAATAATAAAATGCATAGAGGTATGACCTTTTATATACTTAATACATCTAACAAAAAATAAAATATCTGATATAGTTAATTATTATTAATTTCTTTACACATATCTACTAATTTCTGATAGCAATAAAAAAATAAAACATAAATGATTTAATTTTTTTGGCAATTTATGATTAAAAAAAACTTTTTTTTCTTCTTTTCTTCAATAGATATCAATTTTTGCTGTTCTTGTTTCTTGGTTTATCCTTTTGATGTCAAGTGTCCCTGGTAATATACAGGTCCTGGCTGGGCCCAACAGCAATATCAGTGTGTGTCATTTCTGCGACGACACTGATTTCAGTGTGCGTAATTTAGTTTGCTGCACTTTGAGCAGCAGATGTTGTGGTAAGAAGCTCAATAATTAATCTTTCTAAATAATGTAGTTAAAATCTGTGTTGCGTATCCATCCTTTGGAATTTAAAAAAAAAATGCAAAATGGATTCAAGTTTGCTTCGGAGCTTGTATGACCACGATTATCTTAAGGCAAGCTACAGTTGTTAGCTCCATGAAAAATCTTTTTTAACGTATGAGGCTACAAAAGCAAAATATAAAAACAAATTAAGTGCAAGGCCGCAATAAAAAAAAAGACTATATAAATTTTGAAATGTACATCATATAGTGCGAGGGTCTTCTATTTTCTTACTAATATTACAGTTGACACATTCTAGGTCAATAAGGAAATAAGCATAATATCCCTCTCATTAAAGCACTGTCATCAACATAGAAATTATCTTGGATTTAAAGTGCAAAAAATATCAATGTAGATGTTTATAACTTATAAAGTTTTGATTGTGTATGTTGCAATCAGATGACACAGCTTTTTTTTTTCAGGGGGAGGGGTAGAAAACTAAATATAAATTAATATATTAGTGAAAAGGAAAATACTTCATCATAAAAATTAAAATTGTTTCCTGTATGGCATTGGAAAATGAAAGTTTTGATTCAGAGGATTATAAAAATAATACTAATGACATGGAAAGCAAAATAAATTATGTAAAAACGCTACTTTGATGTTTCCCTTTTCCGAAATACTCTAATCCTTTGCTCATCTAATAAAAAAAGTTCTAAAATTAAATATCACATTTAAACGAACTTTTATGAACTGCTATTATCTGGGTTACAGGTCGTGGCTCTAGATAAATGAAATTGTCTTTTGTGATCTTATTTAAATTTTAAACGGCAAAATAATTGGACTGAGGAAAGTGACCTGAAAACTCTTAATTGGCCTTACGTTGTCTAATTATTCGTTTAAAGGATAATAATGATGCGTGACTTATTGTATTTTAAATAAGATACAAATTTCATTTATGCAACGGGATATTTTCTTGAACAAGTATTTATCCGTCGGGAAAAAAATTCATTTATCTTTGCCCTCACAAAGTGGTATTCTTCTTGTATAACGCGCAGCTTTTTATTCCTTCATTGTGATTATTGCCGTTGCGTGACAAGGGCAGAGGGGGCAGAGGCCTCAAGAGGCACAGATGTGGGGGGAGCGGCCGAGCAGGCTAATCTTGGCTGTAGCATCAGGCCATGTTCATTAGATCAAATAATTGTATTGTCAAAGGGCTGCATAGGTACTTAAGCAGAATTTCAAGACCATTGGACAAGTGGAAGTGGTTGAAAATAGAGTTGTAAGATTTGAGCTAAGCAAATATACTTGTATTTATGATAAGTTAAATAAAAGCTATTCAGATATTTTATTCAAAATCAGAAAATATATTTCACTTTTTGATTTTCGAAACGGCCGGTCACGATCCGCTGTTGTCACAAATTCACTTAGTGTGTCCGTTTTGATTTTTGAATTATTATCTTATTGTCCTCTAACAATTCATAAACGTGACGGTGAGCAGGTGACATTGAATTTCTTCAACATTTTTGTTGTTTAGAAGAGCAGCGTTGATATTGTTTATTTTGATAAAATTTCACGTGAACCTAAATTTGCTGATCGATTGATTTGCTGGTTTTATGGGATATAGAGCAACAAAGGCTATTACCCTCCCCCTAAATTTGTTAGTTATTGTTAAGTCAAGTTTATTTGTTTTAAATGACTAGTAGAATATATAGGAGTGTCAAGGTAAACATTTGTTAGCCTCCCAAGGGGCTATTGTTTTCGATAGGCTATAAATTGGCGTACCAGATCACTTTTCAATTTCTTAATATCTAAATTAGATTTTTTTATAACCATACTCTGTTTCCTGATTTTACGGTTCTAACCATAGACTTAATGTTAAATTTTTCTATATTATTTTACATTATACTTAATTTACATAATGCTTTAATTTTAATTACTTGTAGTTTATATTGTATTTAATATATATATATATATATGTGTGTGTAACGTAATTACTTTAACGTTTGTTCAATATTAATGAATCATTCCATATATGGCCGAAATACTTTTATTTCCATATTGTAGCAGACTTTAGTCGGGCTTCGGCCACCAAAGACCGAAGCGAAACTACCATACAAATTTCAGATGATCATCAGAGAGAGGAAGCGTGTAAGAGAGGAGTAGTATGAAAAGCATAAGAAGAGAACGTTTTTCGCTGTGTTTTGCTATTTATATGAGGGAAAATTCAATTAAACGTCAGAGTCCACATGGTCTGAATGGAGGGATTTCCAGGGAAGATAAGAATCGACTTAAAGTCTGGTAGGGATCATCCTTACAGGTCTGTTCCGATAGGAAGAGAGCATTGTCAGCAAATTTTTTAGAACGCGTGATTGAATTAATTAAAAAGAATAAGGAATTGTATCAGGAAATACGAATGAATATTATCGTTTAAAGCAGAGAATGGGCAAATTTAGTAAATTAAATTATTTAAGTGAGAAATTAATGGGAATTAAGTTAAATCATTATATATATATATATATATATATATATATATATATATATATATATTGCTTCAATTTTAAATATATTTAGCTTAAATACATTCACTTAAATAATATATATTTATCGTTTGCTTTAATCTTAATTACATGTAGCTTATATTATTGCCCCTTTCAATATTTCTTCGTTTACTTTTATTTGAATATTTAATCGAGTAATTAATTTTTTTAAAAAGAAATAATTTAATTTTATGCACTCGCAATGAATTCGTGATATTATTTTTATTTTTACAGAGAAGTGGCAAAATTAGGGTTCATACCGGGGGGCAGAAATCCATTCCACTTATTGTAATTTCTTTCCAAAGCAATGATTGTGAATAACTCAGTACCACTAAGCATCTATTACACATAAAAAGAACAATGGCAAAAATTTAATTGTCATCATATTGCTTCAAAATTATTGGCACACATTTGAAAAAAATTTAAAGTTATATTTTTATCTAACTTATTGTTTAAAATGATTGTTTTTGACTGTAATATTCATCTCCAGCAACCACCAATTATTATTTTACATATCATTCATGTATATTATCTTCTGTTGATTAAGGCTGTGTTTACTACGAAGTTTTGAGATTTCAAAATTAAGGGAGTAACAGTTATAGAGTTTTAATATTCTTTTAATTTACATACAACAATCAACAAACGAAGCGTTATAGATCTTTTCATAAAGGTGATACAGTAATCAGTATATTTTTAAATTGTGCATGTTTGTAAAAGGTGGGAATAGAAATACGTCTCAATGCAACCGAAAAAGGTTTTAAGAACAATTTTGAACAATTGTGTGTATATTCTAAAATTATTTTAAAAAATACGTGTAAAAAAAGGTGAAGAAATGCAGTTTTAAATTAAGAGAAGTTTTTTGCGCACGGTAGGCAATTTGATGGACTATTGGAGATCGTTCTTAGAAAACAATCATACTAAAAATAACTTGAGACAGACAAATAACGAACAAAAGAACAGTTTTCGAAAGGTTATTAGAAAATTATATTTGAGTAAGTGACAGTTAGGGTTAATGGCCAAGAACCAAATCCGGCTAAGCTGAGCCAAACATTTGTTTAAAAAACATTAGTTTCAAAATTATTTGAATGTAATTGGTCTTAGGCAGCAGAGCCATCATTCAAATGGGAAGAAGCTGAGGCACTAAATGATCATATTAAAGCTGTTCCGTGAATGTAGAAGTGTGTCTTAAACATAAACAACAATATTAAAATATACACAAAAAGTTCACATCAAAGTCTTAATAACAGCTGATATTTGGGTAATATTTTGGGAAAAATTTAATTTGTCAGTACAAACGAAAAATTTATTCTGCAAAATTAGGATTCAAATACATTTAACAAAAAGGAAGGATTTTTTAGCCTTAGAGTCGCAAGTTTCTCAGTAGTAATATAAATGTTACATCAATAGAAAGAGTACTTAATTCTTTTTAACCGATAAATATTTTACAATTACGAAACTTTTTCTTTAATTTCACATGATTTTTAACCATTTATTCTCAATTTCAAATGGCAGAATAATGATATATAACTTTTTAAGTTTTTTAAAAAAAACCTAATTTTTCTGATCCCTCTTTTTTAACATAAATTTTGTTATTACACAATTTATCGCTCTATCCAGTGTTTTCTCATTGTGCAAAAAATCCTTGAGTATTTATCTACGGAAACAATAATTTAAATTTTTTGCTGCTTCTTTTGTTTGCATGACAAGCAAGTATTTTAATCCCTTTTTGAGTAAGCGAACAGAGAATGCCCTACATATTGTTTTAAAGAATGCAGTCAACTTTAAGGTTCCTGTAACTCAAATTAAAGCACGAAAAATCGATACCTATGGTGAAATCGGTGTGAGATTTAGATAAATAAAGCTATTAGAAAAAAAGATATATTTCGCAATAAGTAAATGAGATAGGAATCGGTAAATACGTAATTGTGTGTGTGTGTGGTAACGTGCAAACGAAGATAATGCTTACACGATTTTACTTGAAGCATTATAATTGCGTATTCTTTTTCACATTGGACGTAATGATTTGATTTATTACCCAATAATAACCCTTCGTGTTTAGGGCAATAGTTTTCTCCTTCCTTACTGTGGACAATATAATCACCCTAATTAATGTATCTCAGAGTATGTCATTCCCTCATATATTACTTAGCTTTAATACATTGTTTAATACATATCTGTAATGAAATATACAAAGGTAGCGAAAACAATGTAGGTATTTCTTAGGGTATTGATTACCGGTGTAAAATTTGTTTTGATTAAATAACTATTGTAGACGTTTCTTTAAAATAATGATAATTAAAAAAAAAAAAGAGAGAGAAGGAAAATATCATTAGTAATTTAGTGCCTCGTTCAATGAGGTAAATTAGTGTTTTATGAAAGTTTGAATAGTAAATAATTTGGAAATACAGGCTCATATAATTGCAATATAAGAGCTGTTTATATGTCTTTTCTGTCTTCTCCAGTTTCATAAATTAAAAGGAATTAAAGACATACTTATATAAAAACCAAAACGCAAATCAAGTACGTTGCCAATAAAATTAACAATTGCACAATGAAACGTTGTTTCCATCTTATAAAATATGTGTAATGTTAACAATACCGCAACGCTATTGCTAACAAGTACTTATTATTAAAAAAAGGGGGGAAAGTGGCACATGTCTTCCGCGTTCGGCAGAAAGCTTAGAAATGTTTTTTTTTTTTTTTTAACTCGTGTATTATTTGGTAGAATGCTTTTTTCTTTTCTATATTTTTGGAACGGTGAAGACTTTTTTAAGATTTTTTTTTTTTACATTTTAAAATAATAATTTAGATAGGTTTTTTTTTTTTTTTTTTTTTTTTTTTTTTTTTTCACTTTTTTTTTTGTATTCATTTCGTGTTATTTAACTTTATGTATATGTTTGTTTATATATAATATCAAATCTTAGCAATTTAACCTGTTCAAATGATGAATGAATTTTGAAAATGTTAGAAGAAAAAGTCTGGGCTTTTATTTTGTATCATCTTTCTGCATCATAGATTTGCTTAAATTTAAAGATGAAGAAAAATTTACAGGATAACAAGTAAAAAATACTTCAATCCAAAACTCATACTTGTTAGGATATTCTTCATGATATGTTCTATAATAAAAATGATATTCTTGTTTTTAAACATACATTATCCTGACTCCTCTATTTGCTCATGTTAAATAAAAGAAAAATATTTTTGTAAATTTTTTTCTTTTATTCTTTTCTTATGTATCATGTATATTCTAACGAGGAAAAAATTGAGTCTATGTTCCTTTTTCTATATAAGGCTTAAATTATAAATTAAGTATAATTAGTAGCTTTGATTATTGCCAAACTATTTTAATATAAATAGAACACACATTTTTGACAAATAAATTATGTAAATTACGTCGAAAATTATTTTTTTGAAAATATAATTTTTCTTCATTGTAATATTACTACTTTTATATGACTAATTTTTTGTTAATCAGTGAATAAAAAGATTTACTTTGAACATTATGATAATACAAGTTGGTCATCGGAAGGCAAATGAATCGAAAGAAAAAACACACCCTATTAAAATACCCTAATTTTAGATAGCTAATTCTTAATTATGAAAACTTCTTAAATTATGATTTTAACTTTATTTTAATTATGATGAGAGGGTAAATTAATATTTTTAATTGGTACCTCGTAATTTTAGCCGTTACCGTTTTTAATGAGAAACTTGAAGGTTCCGAAAACGAGGCACTACTCGATTCATACAGAGTGCCCACTAAAGTTTTGATATCCCATCTTAATTTGAGATCGGCAATAGCTATTGACTGAAATGTGGCGTAGGTTGGAAGCTCTTAAAGCCTCCTAGCATTTTATTTCCAGTTGAAAAATTATTACTTAAGTGGATTCGGTCTGATACTTGCCCAGCAAATTAAATTTAAGAAGATGAAAAAAAAGACTTTATATACATCTTATTTAAAAAAATAATAATAATTAAAACGGAATGTAATATATGAAAGCTTTATTGAATCATAGTGATGAGTTCTGTGGCAAATGTCAGTCACGGCAGAGCCTCGAGCTGGCCTTAAATTTCAGTGAGGCTGAATGTCCTCTTTACCAACGAGCGATTCACTGAACAAAATTTGCTATTGTGAAGGGGAGGGGGTTGGTGTCAGGAGAACTTTTTGGGGCCAGCCAATCAGGGAGCAGCGTATCGCATTAGTGATAAAACCAGATAGGGAAAGTTTTCGGAGGCCAGATTTAAATTCGACTGGAGAGTCTGCAATTCGACTGGCAAATGTAGTATCTAGGTATAGTAAAACAGCTATGAGCTACAGAGTGAGGTCGGTTACAGCACTACCTGGCGACAAATATTGGAGATATCGTTTCTAACTCGAAAACGGTCACGGGGAAAGAGTCAATTACAAAACTGTAGAGTATCCTCGATTTACTTCGTCAAGAACCTCGGCGCCGCTCGATAAAGCATACTGCTAAGAGAACATGTAAAACGCACTTTGGTTTGGTCACAATTTCCAGCTCTGTTACGTCACGAAAAGCGTTAGAAAGAAGAAAGTGCAACTAGTTATCAGTAGAGACCTTTATTTTCGGTGTCCAATATGATGTCTGTCAAATACAATACAAATAAAGAATCCTTTTTTTCTTAATTTTATGGTGCGCATTTTGTAGTATATCAAGTAACATATTGGCACAAGCGTCAGTAACACGTCGTTTAACACGATCACGCCGGCGCATAACACCGGTGGCTCGCACTTAGATGTCCCATCAGGCGACGCGTATCACCAGTGGCTCATAATTAAATGTTTCATCAGGCGGTACATACTACCAACAGTTTATTCCATTTAGTTACTAGGAAAAGTTTTCATACAGTTTCAAACTAAAATAATAGAAATTGAATGTACATTAATTGATAAAGTAGAATTTATTTATTTCAACTCGATATTATGTAAACATAAATTATATGATAAGTTCGATAATATATACACAACAATTCAATATTATAAAAATAAGTGTGTATTTATTTTTATTTAATTTCTTAAAACATTTCAAACAAAGGGCAAGCTGACTCTTACAATGATTGAAATTTTTCGGTCTGGACATACAATATATAGCAAACCTCATGACAGCAATAGAGGTAAAAATAATAATAAATAAATAAAGCGCAACAAGAAAATAGTTATCATTACAGTAAAACTTCATTATTCACTTTAGTTCGGCATCGCTCAACAAAGCAAAGTGCACTTTGAGTAGCTGTCTATGGGAGAAAAATATGAATTACAGCGTTGGTGGAAGGGTTGCATACACTACCTGTTGAGTCAATTTAGGACGTTCTTAAGAGACGAGTTTGCACGATCGGCATATAGTGCATAAGTCGGTTTTTAAATATAGCCAATGAAGCATAGTACCGTGGTATTTAAACTATGGTCCTTTCAAACATAAGTCACGTACCATAACACTAAAAAATAACGCCGGCCAGTTTTGGGTGGTAAATATGATTCGTGCTTCTTTCTTCCGCGTTTTTTAACGTTACTGTTATGAGAATGAATAAGTGAGTGAAAGCTGGTGATTATAGCGCTGGAGCCAAATCTGCTATAATGCACCAAACAAGAGATAATTGTGATCTAGACGCTTGAAAAAAAATGTGGAGAAGATATAAATTGGTTGACAAAAGGAACGGTCGGAAATAGAAAAGGAACGTTAGGGTATCCCGTGCATTACAATAGAGAGCAAACGCCACGGGAAAGAAAAAGATCACTAAAGTACCTTGGGAGCGTGATTCCCGTGATGATGATGATAGTGAAGTTTTATTGGCGCAAGAGCCAGATGTGGCCATACTGCGCCAAACAAGGTGAATCTGTGATCTAGACGTAAAAACAATGAAAAAAGATTGATCGACAAGAAGGGTCAAGTCAGAAAGTAAAGTTTACTGGCGCAAGAGCCAAATATGGCTATGCAGCGCCAAACAAGATTTAACTGTGGTCCAGACGAGATAATATTGAAGAAAAGACACAAATTGGTTGACAAGAAGGAGGGTCGAAAATAGAGAAGGATCGCTAGAATAACCTGGGGCGCGTCACCGATGTTTACTAAAGACAGTAAACCCCATAGGAAAGAAAAAAATCACTAGGGTGTCTCGGGGTCAAGATGCCCGTGCTTACCTGAAGAAGGCAAATCCCTGTGGTCCCCTGATATAATCCCCAGGGGCAGAGTGCCCGGCTGTACCTCCAGACGCTGGGTACCCATTTTAGTCGCCTCTTACGACATGCATGAGCTACCGTGGGACTATTCTGTCATTCTCGGTCACCACACGGGTCTTAATGAAAATCATTTCTCCGGCATTCGTTGTACCTACCAGGATGATTCCCGTTCTTAGCTACCGAAGGTAAGCCTCCGAGAGGCGCGTGTTAAGAAAATCGCAACCAAACAAATGCGCGATAGAGGAAATTATTGTGCACAAGGTGTCTTGACACACTGAATGGAGGTCTATCCGCAGCTTTGTAATAGTCTTCTTTCCCCTATATCTTGCTGTTTTCAAGATAGGAAGGCTAACTCCGCTATTTGCTGCCAGGCAGCTCTGTATCCGATCGCATCCAGTAGCCCATAACTACTCTTTACATACCTACACACTACATTTCAGGTAATAGCTATCACCGTTCTTAAGATGGGGTGTAAGACTTCCATGATAATGTAATAAATATACCTTGCATATATTTATTACATTATAATAACATATATTTCATAAAAATATATTTGAAGTCTAAATTTGCCGATGTTGAATAAATTGTAGAGAAAATTTAAATAAAATTTTATTGAACACAGAACTTTAAATTCTATAGATATTACTGTCTGATGATATGTGCAGTGCGAAAGATAAACATGAGGAGTCTGCATGTAGTTTCTTTGCTAAAATTAAATTTCTCTATATTTTTTCAGAATGAAATGAATGTATTATATTATCCTCATATTTTATCATATTGAGTACTAAAATTTTTAATAAAGCGAGTGAGGGAAATTTGAGATTTTATGGCACAAGAACAAAATATGGATATGCTGCTCCAAACAATATGTATCTATGAAACAGACTTTAGAAAATATTAAATTTCTTATGCAAAATTTAGGTTTCTCTTTCAAATTGAGTCCACCTTTTTTCTCCTTTTCTCCCAGAATCTGAAGATAGCTCTCGTTTGCCTTCATATTTATATATACGTTAAACACTCATTAAAAGAGTCATGGCTAAAGAATGTTTCATTTTTCTCAAAGAGTAAAAAAAAAAATGTTCTTAAATTTAATGATTGCTAAAATATAATTTATTACAAAAAATACACAGTTTTTGCTTAATTTTTCTATTCTTTATTCCAGGGCCTGACAGAATTTGATGTCTTAAGTCCACATTTGTTATGGATGAGAAAAACATATTAAAAATATGTATTTATAAACACTGTATTTCTATTGCATGCTGTAAAAATGTGCTTATTCAATAAATTAATAAATATAAATATTATTAAAAATAAATTTCTTTTAACTTTTCACTAAAAATTTATACATGGATATTTTTCAATTCATTCCCAACAGTGATTGCTATTTATGGGATACTGAGGAACAAATGCTATTATTCCCCATTCCCAAGATATTTGTACGTAACAAAAGATGTTCTCATCAACACTGATTCGATTATTGCTTAAATCATAGTTTGTGACTGAGAAGGAAAATGATGTTGATTGGATACACTAGACTCAACTGAAAATATTAATTATTTATTAACGTTACACTTGTAAGCAAGACGAGGGTCAAGGCAACGGACCTCGTAATTTTGAACCTCGGTCAAGTGACGAGAATGACATCTGAGCAAGCGCCCCCCCCCCCCTTTCCACTCCAAAATTCCCCACTACGTCAATGGGAGGACTTGGATCCTCGACCGCTTTCAAAGGGCTTCAGCCCCCCTATTCAACGGGTATTAAATGGTATCAGAAATCGAGCCCACGTCTCAACCGAAAGAACGCCGTGAGTTCGCGACCTTGACCACTTGGCTAACGCTGCCGCTTCAGTTCAAAGTAAATATACAAGCATCAATTATTCAATGCTTCCAAATAATAGTTGGATGTAGTGATGGGGATCAAATGAACGATCTGTTCTTTCGAACCAGTTCATCTAAAAGAAAAATAAGGTCCGAGTCAGCGGTTCGCCAAAACCCTTTCTTTGCTGTTCCGAATTATTCTATGACATTTTCCCCTGTCTGCCTTCCCAAACGTATAACTTTTTACAATACAACATGTTACGGAAAGTGAATTGAGGGAGAAGCCAGAGAGAGAAGATATTGCGGGCATTTTACCCGACTTAGAGGCCCGCTTTCGCACTGGTCGCTTAAGCCACCCGTCCATTAACTGCCGGATCTCCTTATCGATGAACAAGATTAGTGACACATACCTATGCCTCCCTCTTCACAGTTCTCCGAATAGAGCAATTTAACGATGAGCGATCTGAAGAGCTCTGGTAGGGCTCACCGTAGTGAGAATACAATAAGAACGAAACAACTATATCAAACGTCTCTGGGTGAACTAGAGTGAAAAGGGGTAAAAATTCCCCTGAACAAGTTCTTTCGGCATGCATGTACAAGACCCGGCAAAATATATCTTCAAACTAGAAGACCTGCTTAGGTAAGTTTTTCACATGTCTTCAAGTGGATCTCTCTCCTACCAAAGCAGGTTAAGGAACGATAAAGATTACAAACTGGAATAGGTAGTTCCGACCGATAGGTCTTCGGTTCTTCTGTAACCGATTTTTGATTGCATTTGTAACCGATTACCACACTCAAATGCAATCAAAAACTGGATTTTTTTCTATTTAATTGTATTTTTTTTTTTTTAATCAAATTTATTTTTAAATTTATGAAACGATTCTAAAACTCTCATTTATTTTTATTAGATATTAATTAGAAAATAAAAAAAAATATTTGAGTATGCATAATAATACATAAAAATTTTGCTTCTGCATTTATAATTCTCCTAAAGAATAATTTTCATTGTCAACAAGCTACTTTAGGGCTTACAACGCAAGACAAACTCGAAGATATTTTGATGAAGTAACTTTATATATCTTGACCCAAAATCAATATTATATATAATTATATATATATATATATATATATATATATGATCAAGTATAAGAGAATGATTTACAAAGAATTCATTTTTTTTGAAAATTTTCTCTTCATTTTGATTCTTATTATTGTGTATTAGGAAAGCAAATAAGAGTAGAATATGAATTTAAATATTTAAAATATTCCCCCCTTGTTCCTTAATTAATTTGTTTCTTTTTTTTTTAAACTTAAACATGGAAAATGATTAAACAAGTTAATACACTTAGAATTCAATTTTTGCAGAAAATCTGCAAACTAAAATAAAACATTTATATATTATTTTGTGTGCTTAATCAAGAGTATAATATCTTAAGCATATTTTATATTAAAGCATTAAAGTTATTACTTATTTTCACCTATAAAATTCACAATGCACTATACTATACAAAAATGATTTGAAATTCTTTTCTACCATCACTTACTTTAATAAATTTATTTATTTTGAATATATAAATACATTTTAAAAAATAAACTCGTGCTGAGAATTTACCATAAATATTTTATTTTTACTGCTGATAAAATTAGAAAATAATGTCCTTTCTTATTTAGTCTTAGTTTAATTCAAAAAGTGATTTTTTTTCCTTAAAATTCACCCACTTTGATTTTTCTTGAAATGTGCAAAGTAATAATATGTAGTAATTACATAGTGTTAAATTCACTTTAGAATATCTTGGAAGTTTGGTTCGATGAATCTAAAGAACAAGTGTATCAAAGTACAGTTATTTAAAGATAAACAAGATCATTTCATCCAGACGAACAGAAACGTCCACCCCTGGTTACATGTCTAGATTATTTATGACTTGAGTTCTCGCCTTTTTAGAACATTTCATAATGATGCAACTCCATTTAAAGCGGAATATTTCTTAGGAAAGTTAGCGGGTTCAAAACTATAGATTTTACCAAACTATAGTTTAGTTTACAAACTATAGCAGTATGGAACTGTAGACGCTTCTGTTCATTAAATATCCAACTAAACTACTAGGTTCTCATGTCACGTAGTGAGATATTTCAGGAAATGAAGTAGCAGAGATCAACTGTTCTAGTCATCTGACAAACTAAAAATTATTTTATTATAACTCTAGAAAGAGAAATGAAAAAATATTTTAAATAAAAAAAAATTCATATCCAGTAGTCCAACGGAACCAAAGTAGAGAAGTAATTAAAGTGTTTACGAGGTTGGCTATTCTGATTCCTCCAAACAAATAATATTGCATAGAATAGAGATTGTACGTTAAATTGAATAGAACACAACTTTACATAGTGTTTCAGAGATCGAGTGACCAGTTAAGGAGTCATCTTCGTCACCTGAACGCGATTCGAAATGACTAATAGCCTGTTATGTTCCAGTGAAATAAAGCTATTATATCAATAGCACTTCAGAGGTTAAAATGGCTTAATATATTTCAGGAAAACAAGCGAAACACAAACATGTTGCAAGGTAAAATGTATACATTAAAATTTATGTTTCAAATTATTTATTCACATATATGTTTGTGAACCCTAAAGCCCAATTGCTCTATGCTCGGAAAATGCACAAATATAATCAACATTTTAAGATTCTGTAAAATATAGAGACACACCTTTGCCTAAATTTAAGAATTTTTTTATATAATTTTTTAAAAATCGAGACAAGTAGGATTCCTACCAATAGAATGACCACAGTTGTTTTTAATCATATTAACAAGGTGATAAAAATTTGAAGTTTAATTTTTGAAAGCACCTTTTGAAAATATAAATTTTTGTTTTAGAGCTTTCATATTAAATTTAAACGTAATTTTGGACATTTGTATTTTATTACATAAACTTGTAGACAAATATAAATCTTGATAATCTCAAGAAGTTAAATTTGTGATTAATTTTTAATAGCTATTAATGAATAGCTACACCAAACATATATCAACTTTGTTGGATAGAAGCACCACATTATATGTTAGTAAAGGGTTCATTGTCAATCAACAATGGAGAGTCTTCTTTCACTGATTGATTAACGTAGTATTTAGAAGAAATACGAGAACTATTTGCGATAATTGACTGATTGTTTCATGAACGTCTTACTCAGTAGCAACGCGAGGACTATTGGAAACGGACCTTGTAATTTTGAATCTTGGTCAAGTGACGAGGGCGATACATGAGCTGCCATCTCCTCTCCAAGCTTCTACACCCACCAGCCTCGAAAGAATTAACGTGCATCAGCCTCGCTACATGGCGGGTCTTTCATGAAATCAGGACATGAATATACGATTCGACAGAAGTAATGTCGGCTGCGAGTATGACCACTCGGCTATTGGAGTCCTCTTACACACTGATCTTTCGGATTAGACCCCCCAAAAAAACCTTGACGACTAATGTGTTGCAGACATTAAAATTGATCTTAAACTTCTGGAAAGAAGATTAAATCTGTTCTCATTTTTATATGCAAGTTCTACTTAAAATTATATAATAATTAGTGTCAGAATATGAGATTTATCATCGTCGTCCAGAATTGATTTTAGGTAGTATGAAAAGTTCAGCTTTAGGACTGTGTAAATTTAAACTCAGTCCGTCAAACTATCTATTAAATATTCTTATGCTTGTTCCTGTAGTTTCTAGTGAAAGCAGCAGCCTAGTAGTCATGGATGAGGATTCGAGGCCGGCGTTGTTTTCCTCGAGTCATGGATTCGATATCTGACGCCACTAAAGACCTAGTGTGTAGCGGAGTGAGTGAGTGAATGTAAGGTTTATTGGTGCAAGAGCCAGATATGGCTATGCTGCGCCAAACAAGATTAAACTGTGGTCTAGACGTGAAGTTGAAAAAAAGATAAGTGGTTGACAAGAAGGAGGGTCAAAAATAGAGAAGGATCGCTAGGGTATCCCGGGAGTGTAGTAAACCCCATGGGAAACAGTGTGTAGCGGAAGTGATGTACATTAAATCTGGTGGGAGTCTCAAGTCCTTCTAAGGGCATGGGTTTGAAGGTTTGGAGAGGAAAGTGCTAGCTCTGGTGTCGTCTTCCATCAATTGACAAAGGTTCAGAATTATACGAGTTTCGCTACCAATAGCCCCTGTGTTGCTTCTAAGTGCGAGGTTATTAAACAATCAATCCCGTAGTCTCTAAAACAAAATTATTAAGGCTGTCTGGACTAGATCTTAAAGGAGGTGTTTTTTTGTGTAGACTGACTTTCTCAAACTGATGGTCTTCAATAATCCAACCCCCCCCCTTTTTTTTTTCGTCTGTGTAAAAGGAGAACGGTTATTTCTTATTTATCAGTTGCACATTGGCAAGGTTCACCGATTTCTTTTCCTTCTTATTTTGAATATCTGCAAAGATTCAAGCTCAGTCACTCCTCGTTTCGGAAAATCATGCGTGACTCCCAAGTACTTTAAAAACTCCAAGTGACAAAGAACTCTTAATAAAAGCTGGAAATAAGACCATTACCGACACAATTCTAAATTATTAGAGAATAAACAAAGGCCATCTCACATTCCAGAACAAATCCGCAGCTTTTGAATGCCAAAATAAAAGGCATGTATCCAGACATGCTAACATTACTGGTATGTTCTTTTCTCGCAGTGGTGGTAAATAAAGTTTTGTAACTGTGACACCGCATGTGCAGCTCAAATTCTAGCAATAGATCAAATTTTGAATGTATCGGTTAAAGCAAGTATATGGGAAGGATTCACATCTCTCGATTTCTTCATGAAATACCAACAGATAGCGTAATTGGTATTCCTTATTAAAGTTTACTAATGATATCAAAATAATTTAAATGCGTCGATCAAAACATCTGGCAGTCGTCTCGATGTTTAACCAAAATTGACTACCATTCTCGCAACGAATCAACCCGAATGCATTTTAACTTTGATTTTTCAACCACCATATCCAAAATTCCATGGGCCGCGGTAGCCTAGTGGTCAAGGTCGTCTTTCAGTCGCGGGTTCGATCCTTGGCCGCCAAAGACCCGCCGTGTAGCCGGGGCTGATGCACGTTAAATCTGTTCGGGGTCCAAATTCCTCCCGTTGGCGTGGTGTGGATGTTAAGAGTGGGGGCAGCTCAGGTGTCGTCCTCGTCACTTGACAATGGTTCAAAATTACAAGGTCCGTCGCCAATAGCCCTCGTGTTGCTTCTAGTGCGACGTTAATAAAAACTAAATCCAAAATTCCATAGAGTAGCCCCATCAGTGCAACAAATTCTTCAGTTTCTTTCATCCCTCCCGATTCTACCAGAAACCTGCAAGTTGTATTAATTGTGAAGTGTCCCACACAGGACTATGTACAAATAATTTGAACTGCACTAATTGTAAAGGAGACCATCTAGCCAATTCACCTTACTATCCTTTATTCATTATAGAAAGAAATTATACTGAAATATAAATGCATGCATCTTGAGAGGCGAAAGGGACATTTCGTGAGACTCATTCAGTATTTTAGTTTTCATTAACGTCGTACTAGAAGCAACACGAAGGCAATTGGCGACGGACCTCGTAATTTTGAACCTCGGTCAAGTGAGTGAGTGAGTGATAGTAAGTTTTAATGGCGCAAGAGCCAAATTGGGCTATGCTGCGCCAAACATTTGTTAAAAACTATTCAAAAGTAACAGAATTAAAAACGTAACACAAACACAAATAACACACAAAAGATAAAAAGTTAAAAATCAAATGTGGTGTAAAAGGCCAATATGACGTAAAAAGGCAAATAAATTATGGTGGGGGTTTTCCCCCACCAAGTCAGATAGATTTAAAACAGATGAATGAAAAAAAGTCCGGCGATGATGATCAAACACCGGACAGTCAATTAAAATATGATGAATAGAGTAAGGGACATGACAGGAAGGACACTCGGGAGCATCTTCTCCAAACAAAAGATGTTTGTGAGTAAAACGAGTATGTCCAATGCGAAGGCGAGTCAATCTGACATCGGCTCTTCGCATTGGAAATACAGGCCATTCTCCAATAATCGGCTTCACCGAGTGTAATTTATTATTTATATGAAGACTCCACGATTCCTGCCATGTCTGATGAATGAGCATTAAAATATGACGTCGAATGTCCTCAAATGGGACTGCGAGCTGCAGAGGATTCGTTGCCGAACGTGCAGCCGAGTCCGCTTGTTCATTTCCTAAAATACCTACATGACTAGGTATCCAGCAGAATTTGTCATAACCCCTGCTATAAAGCTTACAAATAATGTCGGCAATTTCAACCACGATAGGATTACTTGTATCGTCCAGATGTACTAATGTTTCCAGGACGCTCTTGCTGTCAGTATATACAACGAACTTTCGAGAACTGGATGTCTCGACTAATTTCAGGGCACAGTAGATGGCGACTGCTTCGGCAGTGTAGACACTGCAGGAAGAGTCTAGCCGGTTACTGTGCCTGATGTCGTTTGAAACGACACCACAGCCGACGTACCCAGTTCCTTTCGATCCATCCGTGTATACAGGAATATAATCCTCATACTGACAGCGATGGAAGGCAAAGATTCTCTGGAGAACAATGGGACATGTGTTGGATTTGCTAAATAAAGCAAAGGGGTTATGGTAAAGAAACCTTGGCACATTCCAAGGTGGAAATTTAATAAAATTTCGTTGCTGAACATCCAAGTCATGTAGGCCGAGTTCCTCGATGAATACCTTCACCCTCTCAGAAAAAGGCCGGATGAAGGAAGGACGAGCACTGTACAGTCTCCTTAAAGACGGGCTGGTATTAATGGTCTGTAATGGGTGAGATGGGAGAGATGACATTTTGAAATGATAATAGAGCGACAGTTTCAGGCGCCGCGAAGCCAAAGGCAGCTGGTTACAGAGGACATAGAGACTCTGCACAGGTGACGTTCGAAACGCACCACAGCAGATTCTCAGAGCACAATGGTGGACTGGGTCAAGCTTCCGCAAGGTAGTTTTGCAGGCAGATCCGTAAACGATGCATCCGTAGTCGATCCGAGACAGAATCACCGACTGATACACTCGGAGTAGAGAAATTCGATCCGCACCCCAAGAGGTGTTGGACAACACCTTCAAGATGTTGAGGGATTTCTCACATTTCCTCCGCAGATATAAAATGTGCGGAAGGAAAGTGAGTTTGCGGTCGAAAATTACTCCGAGGAAGCGGACGTCAGGGACGACAGGAATAGACGTATTACGGATGCGAATGTCAGGATCGGGATGGAGACCCCGTTTCCTGCAAAAATGCACGCAACTACTCTTGCTGGCAGAAATACTATGCCCATTTGCGTCACACCAAGTAACCAAGTTATTAACTGCATTCTGGAGTCGCCGCTCTATTAGATGCATGGACGATCCTTCGCAGGAAATCTGCAGATCGTCGACATACAATGATCCGTGAACAGATGGCTGAAGTTTTAAAAGAATTGGTGACAGGTGACAGATGAAAAGAGTCGGACTTAAAATACTTCCCTGAGGAACTCCTTCAAATTGAGTAAAAGAAGATGATAAAACATTACCCACACGAACTTTAAAGGATCTAAAGGATAAAAACATTTGTATAAAAAGAGGCAAATTGCCTCTCATACCATAACCGTGTAATGTGCGCAGTATCCCATAGCGCCACGTACGGTCATATGCCTTTTCGATATCAAAGAAAATAGAAACCAAATGATTCCTCCGTACGAAAGCAGAACGAATCTGACTTTCGAGTAGAAGGATGTTATCTACTGTGGATCTTCCTTTACGGAAGCCACTCTGAAACGGAGGAATGCATTGATTCTTTTCCAATTGATATACGAGACGGGCATTGACCATACGTTCTAGCGTCTTACAGAGGCAACTCGTCAGAGCGATAGGCCTATAGTGGAGAGGGTTCTTTGGATCCTTACCAGGCTTCAGAATAGGAATAACGATTGCTTCCTGCCACTGGCTAGGAAACACATGCTCCCTCCATATTCGGTTGAATAGGTAAAGGAGACTGACAAGTGAATCCTCGCTCAAGTGGCGAAGCATATCGTATGTTATACCATCATAGCCTGGACTGGTATTGTTAGATAAGGACAGAGCCTTTCTCAATTCCCACATGTCAAAGTCACAGTTGTAAGGGAGTGGTTGCCGACACCTGAAGTTGATAGGTGTCTGCTCAGAACGATTCTTAGTCGCTAAAAATGTAGCGCTGTAAGAATCGGAGCTTGACACACTAGCAAAAGAGTGGCCGATTACATTGGCCACTTCGACAGGTGAAGAATGCAGAGCATTTGCAGTTTCCAGTATCGGGATGGAAAATTCCCGATACAGGGAGTTTGCAGCTTTTACCTTTCTCCATAACTGTTGACTTGTGGTAGACGATGTGATGGAAGAGACATAAATGATCCAAGATTCCCTCTGACTATGTCGCCTTACTCTGCGAGAAATTGCCCTTGCCCTTTTAAAGGCTATGAGATTTTCAGTTGTGGGATACCGTCTGAAGATACCCCACAATTTCCTTTGTTCCCGGTAGGAGGATTGACATTCCTTATTCCACCATGGTTTACTCATCTTCCTCTGTGATGTTCCACTCTTCGGTATCGCTGCATCAGCAGCGTCCACGATAGAGGTAGTGACAATTTGGACAGAGCTATTAATATCCTGATCTTGAACCATTGTACCGGTAATAACCGCTAACCGTGTGAATAAATCCCAATCTGCCTGGTTGAAGCGGTAAGTGGGGGGACGTAAACGCACCCCACTACCATGAACCTGGGAGATCAGGAGAGGGAAATGATCACTATTGTAGAGATCATTAAGAACCTCTAAATTCAGCGACGGTAGCAGTGTTGGTGAACAAATGGCTAGATCAAGGGAATGAAAAGTCCTAGTGGGAGCAAGGAAATACGTTTTCTCGTCGGTGTTCAGCAGACAGAGACTGTGATCAGAGATCAATCGCTCGATCTGCCGACCACGAGAATTTGTACCATCATACCCCCACTGAGGGCAGTGTCCATTAAAATCACCAAGCAGAAGGAAGGGAGCTGGTAACTGATCGACTAGTTGGTCTAAATCCATTTGTGACACAACATCGTTAGGTGGCAGATAAATGCAGCAGACTGTGATTAAAGTGCGGGTATGGATCCGCACAGCCACAGCCTGCAACGATGTGGTCAGTGTAACGACGTTATGAGGACAGTTCTGGGAAGCGAATATACAAACACCTCCAGAAGGAGATGCTGCATCAACATCCCGTCGCACACAATGATATCCACGCACACGGGTTGTCATATTACTCTTCAGAAAAGTCTCCTGAAGAGCAATGCAGACAGGTTGGTGCGTAGATAAGATGGATTTGAGATCCTCTAGTCTGGGTCGTAAACCACGGCAGTTCCAGGAAACAAAAGCCATTAATTGGGCGCACTCGAAGGGGAAGGTCCCGTTTCCAGGACCCCCATGGAGTCATAATCTTCGGGCGATGGGTGTAATATCACCGCATCCCCGTCAATGACCCTTGTTTTTTTTTTCGAGGAACGCTGTTCTTCGAAGCAAGTTTTAGTTTTTGCCTCTGCAAAGCCTTTGACCTGGCCAATGGCCTAGCCTGATTAGCCTTAGCAGAGGAAGTGGTTTTAATATCATTTATTTTTTTTGTTTGAAGTGAAAAATTAGTCTTAGCAGTTGATGAGGTTTTAAGAACTTTTACTTTTTTCTTTTGTTGCGGTGTCTTAGTGTTAGGTTCAGTAGATGTAAGAGGTTCCGGAAATTGAGTAGATTTAGAAGCTTTTTTTGATTGGGTGGCCGTTGCGTAGCTTTTTCCCTGTATTGGAGTACGGGAAGCAACCACACGGCGAGCCTCGGGATAAGATTAATTCTGCATCGTCTTCACCGTAGTAATTTCTTTTTCTTCTGCCCATTTAGGGCAAGAACGAGAGTATGCAGGGTGGTTGCCCTGACAATTGACACACTTCTCTGCTGCGTTACAGGAAGCACTATCGTGTCCTGTTGCTGTGCAGCGAGAGCATGTCATTTGTCCCCTACACGCGTTCTTTGAATGGCCGTATCGCTGACAATTGAAACACCTAAGTGGGTTTGGAATGTATGGTCGGATGGGGAGTCGGAGATATGCAGCCTGAACAGTTTGTGGCAGGGTAGGATTCGAGAAGGTCAAGATGAGGTGCTTAGTATTAAGCACCTTTCCATCTCTCCTAATCGTTATCCTCCGGACACCACAAACTTGCTGGTCTTGCAAATTCTCCAATATTTCCTCTTCCGACACATTCACTAAATCAATTGAAGATACGACGCCACGGGAATAATTCAAATTCCTATGCGGTGAAGTGATTACAGGATACGGTCCCAAAGTCTTCATTTTCATAACTTGTTCTGCTTGTTTTGAATTGTTGACTTCAATTAAGAGGTCACCAGAACGCAGCTTCTTTAAATCTTTGACAGTTCCTAACATTCCTTGAATTCCTTTTTGTATTAAAAAGGGCGAAATTAGAGCAAAAGTCTCAGTTTCTCTTTTAATTATGAAAAAACGGAAAATTGAATTGTTTCGTACGTCTGCAGACTGAGTATGTTCCTCTTCGTTGTTATTCAAAATATGGCGTTCCACGCGGTCAGCCCATGTTTCACCATTTGGAAAAGAATTTTTGATTGCTTTGGGAGCCAAAAACGATTTTCCTTGAGTTGTGTCCATAGTGCCTTATAAGAAAAAAAATTTCACGGAAAGAATTCTAGTTCGATGGGTCCCCGCCAGACCCATCTCCCCACCCTTTCCTAACGCGGAAACGAGTAACCGACGGAGAGATTCGTTTCAGCCGGACAATGTGAACTGCCCCATTACGTGCCCAGGCAGAGGCACAGGTCCAAGGCCGAAGCCGAGGAGGATTTCTCGCAATGGGAGGGAGGTCACACCATCCAGCCACACGCAACCAAGGCTCTCCCTCTGGGAACATTTTGAGGATGACATTCCGAAACTGTCACCGACGGCGCACGCAACTCCTCTCCTCGCACACCCTTCCCTAACCAGGGCCTTTTCCAATCACGCCCATGCGGTCTCCCACTAGGTACCTCCGCATGAGGGGTACTGGGGCCCCGTATTGTTAGAGCTAGGCATGCAGGAAATCGGCATTGATACGCCGTCGGCCTTTTAGTGTTTTAGTAGGGATACCACAAATATTTTTATTCATTTTTTTTTATTTTTTTGAACACAAGAGTTAACACAAACATTAATAAGAAAAAAAAAAAACTATGTTAGTGTGAACTGTTTTCCGCCAGATATCACAAAATAACAAGCGGAAAACCCCCCAAAGCAAAACACATGACAGGAAAAAAAGAGGGGGAAGAAGAAGAGGAAAACAAAGATCACTGAGGTACCTCGGGGTTGTGAAGCCCGTACTCATCTCAGGTAGATGAGCCCCCTGAGGGGACCTCGGTCAAGTGACGAAGACGACACCTGAGCTGGCACACACCCCTCTCCTAACTTCCGCACCACGCCAACGGGAGGACTTAGGACCCCGACAGATTTAACGTGCTTCAGCCCCGGCTACACGGCGGGTCTTTGGCGGCCAAGGATCGAACCCGCGACTGAACGAAAACCGTCGGTCGCGAGTCCACGTCCTTGACCACTAGGCTACCGCGGCCTGACGCACGTTGAATCTGTCGGGACCCAGTCCTCCCGTTGGCGTGGAAGTTAGAAGGGGAGCTAGCTAGGGAGTCGTCCTTGTCACTTGACCGAGGTTCAAAATTACGAGGTCCATCGCCAATAGCCCTCGTGTTGCTTCTAGTGCGACGTTAATAAAAACTAAACTAAATTGTTTTGTATTAGTATATATGATTTTTTTAACCAATTTAGCCGAGAAATTGAGGATGTCCGGAGGACAATGAAGCCAAATTACCATGCCTCTCCTCACCTTTTCGCTAACAAGATGCCGGAGAATAGAATAAATTCCTTAACATCAGAAGATTTTAAAATCGCCACAGAACTAAGAATTTCAAACCTGAAAGAAAATACTTTTGAGACTCGGACGAGGAGTTTTGAAAGAAGAACGTTTAGAAAGTGTTTTAACTGTCATTCGTTTAACTATTAGATTTACAAATGTCTTTTGTCAAGAAATAGTCGGAACCTGCGAGACTATCCAACTCTGAAGTACAAACCTATTTTGTTGTAATGCAGAAAGAGCTACATCAGAGATATTACACTTTGAGAAAAAACCATTCCCCCTCTCATAGATACTGGTTGTTCAGTTAGTTTCATCCGTGAAGACGCAAGTACGAGGACTGTCGACAAGAAAAAGATTTCCAAGAAATATATTGTTATATCCGGAATAGGTAAATCCTAAGTGTTGACAAAAAAATTCTTATGAACATGACTTTAACACAGATAAGAGACCTTTTATTCCTTAACATGGCTTGTGCTGACTAAGCATCTAAATTTCAAAGTTGTCATAGGCTCCGACATTTTGAAACAAGCACCTTCAAATTTCCCCCAAAATGTAGTTGAGTTCCACAAATATGACGAAAGAGCATGGCTGACGCAATTATGGGAATTGCATCTCGAAGATAAGTTAGATTGAGTCACATCCTCGACTCGCAAATAAAAAATAATTTCCTCTTGCACACCTATGAAGGCCGAAACCACAGATGTTTCAATGGAAATACTCCCATTCAATCAACCACCTCATCGTTTGCAATTCGTAAAGATGCAAAAGGTCAACAAACATGTTGAAGAATGACTTGGAACAAGGAATCATCACTACTCAAAATATCACTACATCAAAAATATCACTACTCAAAAGTAATCTTGAATCTGCCTTGATATTATTGAGCAAATTGGAACGGTTAAGCAAGCAATAGAACATAATCCTTTAACTCGCAGTTCAAGTCTTACCACTCATTTTTCTTTATGTTCACTCAGACAAGGTCACTTTCAGAGTTCAATGGCAAAAAAACTTAGATTATACTGTTAAATAGTATTCTATACATTAAGGAAATGGGAGGAAAGGAACAAATTAGTTAACAAGGGTTGTGTGAAAATAGGAAGGATGGCTAAGGTAAACCAGGAGCATATCATCAAAGTTTAAGAAAGACAATGACCCCATGTGAAGGAAAAGTTCACTAGGTCACACCTAGGGATTCATAACTTTCATACTTAAGTAAAGAAGTTAAACCCTAGGAAGGTTGTTCCCTCTGGGAAGTTTGGGAGGAAATGTAACAGAAGAGGAGCAAGAGGCAGATTTTAAAAATAAAATTTACAAGATTTAGAATAAAATTTTTCAGGTTCTCCCACTTAGTTAGCAAACACTTATAGCTTTTATTACAATGGTTCAATCCGTATGAAACTACACAATAGAAGTAGCTGAGCATTTTATATTTAAAAAATTTTTTTATTGTTTGACAACAATGGATACAACAGATGCTAAAATTCTCAATATTTGATGTTTCAATTACTGAACACATGCAAAATACTCAGAAATTTGCATTTAAATTTCCTCAATTTTTTTAATTAGCAAATATGTATCAAAATCATTTTTGAACTAAATGGATATTAATGTTAATATATAAATGTAACATAAAATACACATTTTTCGAAACACACCCTAATTACTCCTTTACTTCATTCAATAAGAAATTTTAATAAAGAGCATTGATAAATTTTATTGTAAAAAATGGCATCACTTTACTTTATAAGAAATTTAAAAGTAAGAATAGTTTATATACTTTATTAACTTCGAAAACCAACACTGTATTTAAATATAAAAAGTGAAATGTATTAATTGCATGTATAAAAATTTACTAAAGGCTATGAAAAAAATTATATAAAAATGACAAAAAAGGTTACAATTCTACATTATCAAAAATGGCAAACATAATGTGCTTGATAATTATTATACAGGGTGATTCATAAAGTATATACTTTTCAGATGCTGTAAAACACATAACAGTCAAAGACATACTCCACCACAGCCGATCATGCAAGGAAGATGTACTCGCTCTCAATAGAAGTGACATAGGCATTAACGTATATGTTGTGTGACAAGACAAAATAACAGCAAATGCAGTGAAGACCTTTAGTGTTAAAAATCCTCAACTGATGCGCAACAGCACTTTTGATCACAATTTGGAAAAGATACTCTAAGAAAAATCTGTCAATCAATGGCATTAAATATTTAAAACTAAAGGATGTTTGCAATAGGGTAATAGTGCTGAACAACCGACTGTATATCGCAAGAAATCTCCCAATAGTTTGCATTGGCATACAATGAAACCCGCATAAAACAACATGGAGACGAATCCTGCAGTGCAGATTTCTCAGCCCACTGTCAGAAGAATTTTGAGAAAGAAACTGAAAAGGATTCCATACAAAGAGCAGGTGTTGCAATATCTGAGTGACATGGAAAAACAAAAGCATTTTGAATGTTGTGCTGATATGCAGCATCATTTGAAAATGACAATTTTGCCGATCGCTTAGTTTTCACTAATGAAGCAACATTTCTCGCCAGTGGGAAGGGTAAACAAGCAAAATGTTTGCTTTTGAACAGAATCCCAAATCCATAAAGTAGCATATGCAAGATTCCCCTAAGGTATAAGTATTCTGTGCAGTGTCCAGAAAGAAAGAGTTCAGCCCCTATTTTTTCCAAGATAATTGTCATGGGAGCCACTTTAAAGGATATGTTATCTCTTTGGTTGATTCCAGTTTCAGGAAGACATTGACAACTTCATTCTTCAATTGCATGGTGCATTACCCAACTGGTCAGCCTACATGCAAGATTACCTCGATGAACCCTAACCGATGGGGTTTGACGAGCCGCAGGCTACAACATGCCACTTGGCCACCCAGAAATCCTGATCTAACAGCTTGCGATTTCTAAAGTGGGGGTATGTAAAGGACCAGGCATTCATCCCTGCCCTTCCTATTGATCTAATGGAGCTAAAACAGCATATCACAGACACAATCGATAAGATTTGATTCAGATACTTTTAACGTGCTTTGGGGGGGGGGATTACTGGATCAATTTGCGTCATGTGACTATGGCATCACACATAGTACTTCTGCGACTCTATAA
This sequence comes from Nephila pilipes, assembly GCA_019974015.1. Lineage (NCBI taxonomy): Eukaryota > Metazoa > Arthropoda > Arachnida > Araneae > Nephilidae > Nephila > Nephila pilipes. The sequence continues at coordinate 2,274,701 of BMAW01016158.1, forward strand.
CAAAATTGAAAATAATTCCATAAAATTCTGTAACAAGTAATAATAATTTACATTGTTCTTGATTCATAGAGCATTGAAATTGTAACTTCTTTATGAATCCTCCTGTACATTCATTTTGCACGTAACACAATACAAATTTTGCTTCCAACAAATAACATACAAGACTAATGGTAAGTAAACATGTACTGCTTCACACAATCCTCACACCAATTAACGAAGCTTTTTGCACATTTTTATTACTCTGCACAATCAGAGTATAAATATACTTTTCATACAAATGATGATGCTAAATGACTAATGTTCTCATCTAAACCATTGAAATTATACTTTACACTGAAAGTTTTCTATATATTATCTGAATACATACATACTTAATTTTCTTTCTTTGTAGAGCATAGCATTCAAGTTATTTGGGTTTAAATGAGGTTTTAATTTGTCTTTAAATTAGGAACATATGTGGAGAAGCTCGCTTTCAATTCTGAAACTTCAATTATATTTAAAAGGCAGAGACCTACAGCATCAATGCAATAAAAACAAGAGAGGTAAACTAAATTTTTAAGTTTAAATTAAGACATGAAATAATTTTAAAAAATTTACAACTCTAAAAAAATTTTCATTTGGAATTTAACATTGAATTGTATACTTTGAAAGTTAAATACATTTAAAGAGAAAAAAAATGCAACTTAACAAACATGTTACAAGATATATTGTATTGATAATTTGACTTAGATAATAAAATTTATTGTAGTTATATGGAATATAGATATATCTACAGTTACTCTTCCTATTAGTTAAACCATAAATTCTTCAAAAATTAGCCTTTCCCCCCCAAATATAATAACCATATTACATTATTTTCACCAATGAAAAAAGTTTCATAACTGTTATTTTGATGAAAACTGTAATATAAGCTGCATTTTCCAGAAAAACATACTTTAAAGCATGAGAAAATTTTAAATTTAAATTAATCTATTTAAAGAATTATGGAAGATCAATTGTAATATAACAATACGATATAGCAGTTCTTTAATGGCAATATTGCAAGTAGGTAAATGTAATGACCAAACCCGATACGATAAACATTATAAATATATTTTACAAAAAAAATTCCCATAATTTAATTATTTATTCATGTACACACTATAACTGAGAACTATTTCTGCTTTACAAAATCAATTATTTAGAATTTAAAGTGTGATTAAATACAAGCTTTTGACAGTAAAACATTCAGAGAAATTACTTATATCACCAATGTACAAATGCAAAAAACACTATTAAAGTTTGCATTAAGGAAATTTAATATTGTTTTGAGTATTAAAGCAACATTAACTATCACATTACCTAAATTAACTTATTACTAAATATTCCTAATATTTACAATGAGGCATATTTATTAAAGTATTTAAATGGTGTGTTTAAAAGTAAAAAATCCTAGAGACATATATGACTAGAATATAAAGTATTTTGGATGACAGGAGAAAAAACTTTGTTATATATATGTAGACAGATACAGGTTTCCAAAGGAAAAAAGGTTATTAAAATATCACCAAATCTTAAGATATGGACGGATATTTAAAATTTTCAATAATTCTATTTAGAATATTTAAAGTCAATTATTCTATTTAGAATATTTAAAGTCAATTATTCTATTTAGAATATTTAAAGTTCCCCCCCCCCCCCCATTTACACCAAAATCAACACATTTTGTACATTCATATTAAACAAGTGCAAACCTAACAAGAAACTACTTTATGAAATTATGATTACGTAGTTCTCTGAAACCTTTATGGAGTGTTCATACAAGAAATAATTAAGAAGTAATGCTTGTATATTCATTATATTGTAAAAAGTTTATATATTTCAAAATTACAAAAAACATTACAAATCTCCAATATGTTGTAATTTTCAGCACTTAAATGATATTCTATGAATTAAACCACAAGAATTTAAATTTGATATCTAAATGAAAAAAATACAATAAAAAATATGAAATGGTAATTCTAAATACTACTACCAGACTATGGTTCTACAACATAAACTGCAACTATTATTAATGGCATACTAAAAACGATTTTAAGTGTGAAGAACAATTCAGACATGAGTATGTGTGTATTTATATTATATATATATAAGTTACCCAATAATTTCTGTATAAGTTGAGAATTTCAAAGAGTCACTAGTAATATGAGGCACAAGGAATACCAATTTGATAGAGATATCTATAAATATTTCTCATACATGAAAACTTGAACATCAATTAAGCTTATCAATCACAAACACTCTACATAACAATAAAAAAATATATCAGATACAAGAAACCACACAGTTATTTCAATACATGTAAGTATAGCATAAGTAGAATTTTAAAATTATTACACAGGATAAATTTGATAGAAATATAGTCCAGGTTGAGGTGATTGTTTAAAAAGACAATTGAAGCGTGGCTTAATTTTAATACAAACACCAACTGAGCACTAGAAAACTTTTCACATTCAACAAAAATAATCAAGTTAAATGAATATTTAATTGCAAAATATAAGTAATAAAAAATACATCAAAATGCATAAAATATAAAACAGTTTTTAAAAAGGTTTGCTTATACAGTAATATGTAAATGGAAATGTGCCATGTATACCAATAAACCTAACATTTTCCCGAGTTTACAGTTACCTGCTAAAAACTTTTAACAGAATTTTTTTAACAGAAGAGCACTCCTTTGTTCATACAATGCTTGCAAAGCCCTTTTACAATTTTGAAAGCATTTTGTAAAGAAAATCTTAAAATACAAAAAAAAATAATAATAATAATAATTTTGAAATTATCAGAAATAAGCTGCAGTAAGCCTTCTCATAATCTTCAAAAAATTAACTAACACTGTTATTTAAATTAAAGCTAAGAATTACAACATATCAGTTAGATAAGGTTTCAAATAACTATCTTAACACGGGAAAATTTTAAGCATTGATAAAATTGCATAAGCATCATTTGCTCATACTGCAAACATCTTAACAAAAACAAAACCAAAAAATTCATTAGAACAGCTCAGAAGTAATATAAATTTTAAAAATAAGCTAAATATAGAAACTTAAGAAGTACAATCAGATATATTTTCAATTTTATAGGCACTTGGCAGTAAAACCGGTTTAATCTCACCATAACAATATTGCAAACAGAACCCTTTAACAGGTAAGAGAAGGAATGGCATAAACAACAAAACAAAACCAAGTACAAAATTCTTCTAAATTTGTACATAAATAAGGTATAACACATAATACAATGCACAGCATCAGGCATATTTACCTGATATATACAACACTAATACTAAAAATATAGCATATAGTTCTTACTATGTATGAATACTTTTAAATGTTTTAAGTTTTCAAAAAAAATACAAGAAAAAGAATAAAGTGCACAAATGATTAAGATTAAATTATTTGTGTGATGTGATACAAACTAATATTACAAACTATATCTTGCTTATATTTGGCAAACTGAACACATTTCAGCACAGGTATTGTAGTTCTATGAACACTCCAATTATGTTAGCATACAATTTTATTTACAATGATAATGTGTACTCGTATTCTAAGTGAAATAACACAAAGGCACTTACATATAGCAAAATCTACTTATTTATATAGTAATCAGTTTCACCCTGTGCAACATGATGAAATTTGTTAAAAGGCACATTTTATCATTCTTTACAATACAGTTTTCAGAAAATTAATACATGTGGTGCTTATATGCTTACATAGAATGGAGTTCAAAAAATTAGATACATAAATTTTATGTTACATAATTGTAGCAATATTTTGAAATCTGCCCGATTATAAAAAAACATAATTGTAGCAATATTTTGAAATCTGCCCGATTATAAAAAACATAATTGTAGCAATATTTTGAAATCTGCCTGATTATAAAAAA
>BMAW01016158.1:2278634-2412296 GCA_019974015.1 Nephila pilipes
AAAACATAATTGTAGCAATATTTTGAAATCTGCCTGATTATAAAAAAAGATTAAAACTACATTTAGAAAGATTGTTAAGGATACAACCAATTCACACAATAAGAAATGTCAGCAAATTATCCAAAAGATCATCTTTCAAACAAACATTTCCCCTACACACACTCCCTTCAGTATTTTTTTAAGCTAGTCTTTATTAATGGGTTTCTTATGCAAAATTTTATTTTCAGTCTAAAAAAAGCAATTCACATGAACCTTTTTCATACTTTATGGACATGAAAAATTACAATCAAACAGATCTGTTAGACCCTCACCATCATCCAAGGAAAATGAATAATTTTCTGATGTTTCCAGATAAGAAAAAACAGAAGGTATAAAATCTAGATCTTGGTCTTCAGTTTCAAGTAAAAAATGTTTTTTTCCGATTGGTGCTATATCATCTTCTTCAGAAATAAATGCATTCTTAATAACAGTATCACCTGTAATGGAACAATGTTTCAATGATTTCAAAAATTTGATAATATAAATTTTTTAGGATTCTAAATGGTTATAAAGGCGAAATTTTTAGTTGAGAAGTGAACACAATTCGTAAAACAGATAAAAAAAATGTACTTGTTATAGATGTAATATTACTTTTCTATTAACCAATTACTCTTTAAATTTGTATCCTCAAATAGTAGTCACTCAAAAAAAAAATCCAGAATGGCATATTACTCTGAATCGGAATCCATTATTCCAAAATGACAATATTACTCAGTGCTTTGAATCTTGGGGGTTACGCACACATTACATATTCATACAAAAGCTAACACATATCAAAAAAGATATATTAAGAATTATCTTTTAATACATGATTGAAACAAGCTTTGGTTAAAAAATTTTAAACATGAAAATAATACGTATCTAGTCTCAAATTCCAATAAAATTTTAAGAAATATGAAATGACCCAATATCCACCCAAATGGCTATAAAATTTAAACCATGAAAATATTAAGTATCTAGCCTCAAATTTGAAGAAATGCAAAATGACCCAATATCCCCAAAATCCATAAAACAATTATTTAATTATATTATATCACTCTACAATATACCAATTACTTATTCTATCGATGCACACAAATGAAAATTTAAAAGTAACAAAAAAGAATTTCACTTGACATAACTGCACAAAATATTTATTTAAAGAATATTTAATACTGTTAAAACAAATTTTGGTGTACCTAGACTCCATACTGGAGTAGAACACATTGGATTATAAATATCTTCTGAACTTTTGCTTGCTCTCTCTTCTTTTAAAGTATCTCTTCCTCTCTCAATGTGATCTAAAAAAATAAACATTTATACTTAATGTATATTTTACATGACATATATATATTAACACTGTCTCTGACCCTGCTAATATGTGGTTGTCTCAAATGCCCATGGTTACTAAATCATTGATTATGTTAATTGTGAGTTACAGCATTACTATACAAAATAGTGATAAATTACAGAGTAACTTGTTAGATATGAGAAAATAAATTTATAGTCATGTACACAATATATACATTATTTAAGTTAATAGCCAGTGACAAAAAAAAAATTTTAATAAATGCCATTCCTTTATCGTTTACAATGAAATATATTTATCCTCATATTTCAAACCATTCAAATGTGTAAGCAAGGCTAAATTAAGTTCTCCAACAAGTTCTGCTGGTTTTGTTCCTCTTTGAATTAGTCTCTAAACATTTAATTTTACATCAATCATATAAGCCTCTTGTTTACATCTGCTCTCTCATTATTATTGACCAAAGGTGCATATATGCAACTTTTCAAACAATTTTCCCCTCCCAAAGCAACAGGCAATATTTGGGACTTCTGGTTTTGCAACATCATTTACTTTTAGTTTCTACAGAACAAGTAGTTTTTTATAATTAATATAATACTTGAATCTGTGTAAAAAATTCATCAAAACACAAGAATTTAATCATTTACACAATCTTCAAAGAATTTGCCATGCATAATGATAACTTCAAGTCTCACCAATGGGGACAACTCGAAACAGCAGTAATCAAATTTTGATTTGGAAGCAAATGACAACCAAATCAAAACTTTAAATCAAAGTCAAATTTTTTTTTTGGCTCCCTTTAACAGATGGCAGCATCCAGTGATAACAATTATCTTAATGATGCTATCTGTTTTAAAATACAAGTACTTTTTATGCCCCCCCCCCTCCTCAATATGTATTACACACATAAGCATCTATTCTTATTTACAAATTTTTGACAATTTATAAACAAAATAAAGGATGAACTTAAGAAACTTTGATATGTGAAAAGTGTAGTAAAATTTCCGATGTTAAACAATTTTTTTTAGTTTTAAGTGTTTACAATAATCAAAAAGGTAAGTTCAACAGACCAAACTGAAAACATAAAATTTTTAAGTTAAGTTTAGTTTCAGATTATCTTTTTAATGCTGCACTAGAAGCCACATATTGGTGACGGACCTCGTAATTTTGAGCCTCGGTCAAGTGACGAGGACGACACCTTGGCTGCCACCCCCTCTCCTAACTTCATACCACGCCACGGGAGGTCTTTGGGTTCCAACAGATTTAACATGCATCAACCCCAGCTACACGACAGGTCTTAAGCAGCCAAAGCTTGAATCTGTGACTGAACAAAAACCATTGGCCACGAATCTGAAACCATGACCACTAGGCGGCCACAACTGAACATAAAATATACAACAAAACATTTCATTAAACACTTGCAAGCCCTCCAAATGCTTTTACTGTAGTTTACTGATGAAGTACTATTTTACTATAATTTAATGGAGCTATTCTAGTTATGTTTTTAATAAAAGAAAAAAAGACAAATTATATTTCAGAAAATGATTGAAGTTCTTCATTCTTGTAAAAAAAAATGCAATTACAAATACATTATAAATTTTCGATACCCTTTCAGTGTGGGCATCCTATATATGCATCACTTGCAATCATCCATTCATAGCCAGGTGCCCCACCCATGCATCAATGGTGTATGAGCTCAGGGGCCGAGCAATGCATGTTGGCATTTTAAATTGGAAAGTTTTTTTAACCTGCAGGTGGCACCCTGTGTCCATAGAGTTTTAAGATCTTGATCTTCTGTCTTAATTCAGTATTTTGCTCAACGATAGTTGTGGGAAGAAGGGTAAACATTTAAGTAAACAAACTGAATTTGGCTCTTCCACATGATGTTCCTGGTTTTCTCTGGATACTTTATTTATTGGTTTATAGTATGCTTTTTTTTTAAAAAAAAGTTTTACTGTCATTACTGTTTCACTTTACATTATTTTTGGATGTATATCGTTTACTTTCCTTTTATTTTGGAAAACCTCGACTCCTCATAATAATTGCGAGAAAGCATTGTTTATCGAAACAAAGTGAAAGTCCATCTCATATAACTTAAGGCCATGTTCCTTAAAGAGAGTAGTGGGAGCTTATCTACTAATATGACAAATTCCAGAATGTTCAGAATGATTTATAGGAAAGTAACCATGTTTATACATAAATATTGTAAACAAATTCATCTTGTTCAGTATTTAAAGACTTTCCCTTTAAATGATCCATCAGAGATCGCACACAGCAGATGAAATGCATATTTACTTACTTTAAAACTCTTAAAAAATAATCAATTGATTCATAAAAAATTATGAATTTCAAAAAATTGTAATAAATCTTTGTTTACGCATACAATGTCTATCTAATCATCAAGATGAAATATATAGCAATATTTTTAACAATTATACCCCCCCCCCCTTTCATAATTCAGAAGACTTCACACATGATAAAAGTTTTAATAAGACACTAGACAAGAAACATCATCTGTCGCTTTTACCAAGCAGAGTCCTAAAGTACATGTGCATCATAAAATCCATGCTATTACCATACAGTCTCAAAAAGTTATGTAAATTCTGATTACGTCTGTAATACTTTTTTTAAAGGAATGCAATTTTTCCCCACAAAATTTAAAAACCATGTATCAATAAATACAGAAAGAAAAAAAAAACTTACTTAAGGATAAAGCTTCCTTTGCACACACAGAATCTGTTTTTCTCATATCACCACTGTATTTTCCAAACATACTATTATTCCCAATTTGTACTTGAAAACATTCTTGAAATGCAGCTTTTTTCCGATGGGGGGGAAGGATATTTGTAAAGGCAACTTCTCCACAAAGTAAAAATGCATCTATTTCAGTGGTTTTACTTTTAATCAGTAATGTTTTGTCCTATGCAAAAGTAAAATACTCTTCATAGAAATTGCAACTTAAAGAGTTTTAATATTAAAAAAACACAAGATATTGCCGTATGAATATGTACATACGAGACAGTTTAAAATTTTGTCTCCAGAAACAAATGGGATAAGAAAATATAAATTTATTAATTTTAAAAATAAGAAATTTAAGATATAAAACTCATATTAATGGTTTTTATTCCCATTAATAAGTAGTACTTACATTTGACTCAACTTCTACTGATGGAGATGTCTTGACACAAATTAACATATTTTTTTTTTCTCTCTCTCCTCCCACTCTCTTCAAATCTTCACATGTTACATAATTATATGTATTAAAAGTCAAGGATCCCACTGATGCATGATGCATGTCATTTAAACAAATGTTGCACTACGAACATGGTCTAAAAAGTTTCCGACATAACAAAGAAACAAGACGTTTGTTAAATTTATTTTTTACAACTAAGTCTCCTTGTAGGCCCACACACTTCTCCCAGCAATGCTCCCATCTCTTTAACCTGTCCAAATAGTACACAATTTCTTTCTCAACAAAATAATTATTCATAAAAGTGATGGCCTCATTTGGCAGAAATCTGCCCTCCGATCGTAATTTTTATATTGGGGAACAAAAAGAAGTCACTTGTGGCTAGATCTGGTGGTCAAGCAGTTCAAACCATAATTCAAAAATTTTCACCATAGCAACTGCTGAATTGCAAAATTTCCTCCCTGCAAATGTGGTTGCTTAATTGCAATTTTTGCCTTCAGTTTGTCAAGAAATGATACCTAGTACGCTCCTGTAATGGTTTTTGCCGTCGGAAAATAATCAATTAAGGTAACTCCACGATTATCCCAAAAACCAGTCGCCATCACTATCCCAGCCGAAAAACAGTTTTTTTTTTTTATTTTTTATTTGGAGCCGATTCCCCCGTCGCAGTCCACTGTTTTTACTGTATTTTTGTCTCGGCCGTATAATGATGTATCTATGTTTCATCTACAATAATTAATTGTTGCCAAAACTCAGATTTACTGCGCTTAAACTGCGCCAACAGAGCATTGGAAATGTTCCTTCGATCACATTTTTGGTCTAACGTGAGCAAACATGGCATTCAACGTTCGGACAGCTTTCTCATGACTAAATCTTGATTCAACATGTGACAAACACATTCTTTGGACATATTCATAGTCTCTACTAACTCTCTCACTTTCATTCGATGGCCGCCTAGCACCATTTTGTCAACTTTAGCGATGTTATTGTCAGTGGTTGCAGTTTTTGGACTTCCCGAACGTTCATTGGCTCCCAAGCTACGTTGGTATGGCCAAGTTTAAATTCAGCTGCAAAAAATTTCATGTTGGTAAATGATTCTGCAGAGTCCCCGTACACAGTGTCCAACTCATCTTTGATTTGCATGAATATATTGCCTATCAAAAACAAATATTTAATGACAGCTCCAATCTTAATTTTCATCCATTTTCCCAAAAACATAAACTCTCTCAAACAATTGTCAAAAAACTGCGAGTTCGAAATGACTGAAATTTCAACAATTAGCCATCTAAAAATGCAAAGCCACTTTCCCTAGCTTTTATTGATGATTGCTGCCTTCTACACACTGTCGGAAATTTTCAGACCACGCTCATATAAGCAAGATTTTAACAAATTTCAAAACTTTTAATAACATTTGTTTATTTATGTTGAGTTCCAGATGAATTACCCTTATAATCTTCACTCCAAAGTAAATTATTTTTTCTCTAACAAAGAATAAAACACTAAAATACAGAATAGTTCACATCTCTAGAAGCAAAATTCCAAATACATTTTCAACTGTTGTCAGATTTCATGGGAATTGGCTAAATTACAATGATCATATTTGAAAAGTTTAAAATTTACTTTCCCATTGTTAAGATATTAAAATTTTACAGAATTTGTGATAGTTTCAGAATTATTTAATAAGTCTAACAACATTTAGAATCAGACAAGAACACCTGAGAATTTGGCAGAGGAATGCATTGAATGTATTTTATTTGGCTGCTAAATGTATTGAAAAGAATTTAAAATTGTAATTATAAAATTGTAATTGTAGAGCCTAAATGTGATTGGATACTCCGGTATAACCAGGGGGAAGGGTTGATCAAAAATAGTGACTAAAAGCAAGTTGCCAATGCACCATTGTTTTTGAAAAGAGGAGGCAGGTGCATTAGCATGCATTGCCTTTAAAAAAATTTCCAGTCAACGAGCCAGGGCTGCAATAGAGAAGTAATTCTGCAATCTATTTAATAATACCCGGCAAAGCAGATCAAGTTCAGTTGATTCAAAAGAACAAAATCATATGATTTTGCTTAGCAAACTGGGCTAAAATATCAGATAATTTTGAGGGTTTGCATCGTAAGAATTTGGCTTAAGAATGGGAATCATCACAACAATTTTCAAAGCCTTTGAGATGTAGCAGTTCCCCATAAGAAAATTGAAGAGCTTACTTAACAGCATATTTAATAAGTTTAAAAATTACATATGCGAACAATACTTTGGTTGATTACTGACTGATGAATATATTTTGGAATTAATATATCTGAAATATAGAATATTTAATACATAATAGATAAGTATTTATTATTTTACACAATCTTTGAAAACTAAAAGGATATTTGGCCTCTTCATCAGACAAGGAATTCATCTGCGAAAGAGACTTCACATGGTAAATCATTTCATCCAACTTGTTTTCTTTTGCCTCCAAAACATCTATTTCATTTTCATATCTTAAAACATTAGAGCATGAAGATACTCCTGCCCCTAAAAAAATTGAATACAATTAAAAATATAACTTAATATATATTTGCAGCAGTTTTAGTTTATTTTAGTTTCTATTAACATTGCACTAGAAACAACATGAGGGCTATTGGCGACAGACCTCATAATTTTGAACCACAGTCAAGTGGTGAGGACGACACCTGAGCTGGCAAACCTTCTCCTAACTTCCGCACCACTCCAACGGGAGGACTTAGGGCCCTGAAAGATTTAACGTGCAACAGCCCCTGCTACACGGCGGGTCTTTGGTAGCCAAGGATCGAACCCGCGACTGAACGAAAACCGCCGGTCACGAATCCGAAACCATGACCACTAGGCTACAACGGCTACATATTATGCAGCAATATACACATCAATCTTAAAATGAGTGAATGAATGTGGGTATATGGCACATGAGCCAAATCTGGCTATGCTGTGCCAAACACTAGTTGAAAATTCCACATTGTTTTCTTAAATGTAATACAAATTAGGTCAAATCATATAATAGGAAAAAATAATTATAAAACACTATGAAAGAATTAAAATCCTTAACTTCATCAACCTTAAAAGCAGAATTCATTAACCCTCCACAACAATTAGCATTAGATTTAGTAAGGCTATAATCAATTTGCAGAAAATATTTTGCTAGAAAATTTTTCATTAGATGGTTATTCAACAGAATTTTTATCAAAAAATACATTTAACTTAAGATGTCATTTCTTGGGTAACCATACATAAGGAACTTCATAATTTTTAATTTTGATTCATAAATTTGAAGATACTAGCATTTAAACTAAAAATAATTTATCTTTCAAAATCAGTTTGTTGGGTTTTACGATACCATTCGCCTTTTCACAATGCCTTCTCATACATAATACTTAACTAATAGCTAACTTTCCCATCTAATAATTTTGGATACATTCTCAGTTTGGAACTGGAAATGAAAATTCACAATGCATAACAGCTACATAATCTATTGGCAACATACCACATAATCGGTCACAAATCAATAGATCCAAGACCCCACTCCCTAAGATGGGAACCAAGCGGATTTAGCCTAGTTATTTCATATTATAATCTTTTCTAATTTCCTACTTTAAAATAAATTTTTTAAAGACTCTACAATGGAATCCATTTTACTTAGCACTTTTTTAAAATATTCAGCTTGCATACTGATGTATAATTTCAGAATTCACAGTTACTCATTATTGTTAAAAACTTAGTTTCATATTTTTGGATAAAAATAAAAATTTACAAATATAAATTCAAATGCTAAGAAAATATGATACAAATTTTAAAAATAAAAAATAAAAAGCAGCATACATATACTGAATATTATTTCTTGATTTCTTCTGAATTAAACCAATTCCTTCTAGAACATTTGTTATGTCATACAATCTACGCTTTGGCACAGCTAAACGAGTGCAGGCTGCATTCAGATTTATAATCTAAAAAATCATTAAAAAATTATGTAACATGAATACATAACTTAAAAATCATAATAGATTGATTGTTTTCATTAATGTCTCACTAGAAACAGCACAAGGGCTATTGAGACAGACCTCAAAATTATGAACCTCCGTCAAATGACGAGGTACCTCCATCTCCTAACTATATATAGCATATATGCAATTTATCATGGGTCATGAAATTATTAGATGTTACCACTCAATTCTTTATTATATCTGAAATAAATTATAAAAGTATATAACAGTTTAACTTTACCCAAAAGAATAGCTTTCCTAAATCTGTGACAAAAATATATATGAAGAAATAATAGTAATTATTGTAGTTTTAGATTTAAAGCATAGATAATAAATCTTGAAATTTAATGATGAAAAACTATTCACATTATTTATTTTCAAGAAGCTTAATACTTCCTAAAAAAAAAAAAAAACAGGAATTAAAAATTTGTTACAATTAGAATCTAATCAATTCACTAACCTCAGTTCTTTCTTCAATACTTTTAGTGAGCTATACTTTTCAATTATGAATATCAATTTAAAATAAAAATTCAAAATAGTAATCACCAAATTAAAATAAAATGTTTATAACTTACCCCATCTGTAGCATCCGACAACAGTTTGAGAAATTTTTTAGTTAATTGTCCCAGCGATGTATCATAACGTGGTTTATCAACACCTTTGCCTATAAGAAAATGGACTAGTTAAAAGTTTTGTTTTTAAAGGAATCGAAAACCAAGCATAACATGTATAGTAACAAGGGAAAATGAAACAGTGGACAAATTCTAAATTTTAGAGCACAATAGAGCCAGATGTGGCTAAGCTGCACTATACAAGGTAAAACTACGATATAGATGTTTGAAAAAAATTGTAAAAGGTTAAAAATTAGTTGATGAGAAAGAGGGTCAAAAATGGAGAAGGATCGCTAGGGATTTCCAGGGGCACATCACCTGTGTTTACCAAATACAGTATACACCATTGGAAAGAAAAAGATCACTAGGGGGCCTAGAGGTCATATTCATCCATTAGAAGACAAGTTCACAATTGAAATTTTAGCCATTATTCAACTATAAAATAATTAATTCTGCTACTATTAAATCTACCATTGTTCAGATAAAATTTCAAATCTATCTTTGCAAAGCAAAATGCAATTTTTAAAAATATTAAAAACTTAACGACAATGTGACCCAACACCCAAAAACATATTTGCCAGCATGAAGAAATAAAACACTAATTACATATCCAATACCAGGTAGCAGGAAATATAAGAATAGCAAAATTTCAAAAGATTTGAAATGATTACTCTTGAATAGAATTTCACTACTGATAATTACAAGATTAATTTTATTTCATGTTCTACATTACTCTTCCATAGCACTTAACTACTGATCAAAGCTAATAGTAAGATTAATTAAAAATAGTGTTCGACACCACCATTTTGCAACAAATTCAAAAAAAAAAAATATTAACTCGCATTACATCTTCACCCAACTTTTGGGATAATGGCCCTTGTTGCCCTACATCCCTTCTTCATTCAATCAATCAATCAATTCACCCAACTTAATATTAATTTTCATGGGATATCAAAAACCGATTATGAAAATTTATAGAGACAATTACTAAACAATATTTAAACAGAATTTCAATAATGCAGAACTTAAAATACATAAAAATAAAAGCCATATATAATATTGATAAATATATAAAGGTTTAATGAATAAATAAAATCAACTAACTTCATTGATAATCTATTTCTTTATTAAGGCAAGAAATGATCCATATTTTATTTGGGAAGGGGGGGGTTCCTTTGTATTAAACTCAAATCTATTAACCAAAACATTTGAAGTAATTTTTAAAAGAGGATGAATAAGTCTGATTTAATCTAAAACTTTATTAAGTATGGTTCTAAAGTATACTTGAAAGATATTAAAATTATAGAATAATTAAAAAATTATTAAGTTTATTTTATAAATAAAATAAACTTAAATTGAAATTTGCTCCAACAAGAAAATTTTAGTCTTACTACTACAAAAGTACTTCATTTTAGTATAATTTCACAATTCTGTTAAAACCATTGTACACAGCAACATCTTTAAACCATACAAAATTTTGAATCCTATATATACTGCAAATATAACTGCACATGATTTCTTTCATTACCAATTTAATAGTACGCCTACATTTAAAAAAAAGTCTTTATATAAATGAAACCTTTAGTCAAAAATGTTTACTATAGGTTCTTCTAATTATTTACCTGTGGTACTTAAAATACAAGAAAAATGTGTTATTTTGGTTACTTAGACATACAATCTGAATGAATATATATATGATTTTCTAGCTAATTATACAATAGCTCACACAGCACCCCCATTCCTGAACAAATCTGAGAAGCCTTTAGTTCTCTCACTCTTTTCCCTATGTTTTTAAACTCTTAAATCAAATCAGCAATAAAATTGGGTAGCCATCTATCTTTCTAGAGGGAACTAGTTAATCTAAAATCACCTCTACATAGTAATATTGTAAATAGTCTTACTTCATCTTAACACGAATAAAATAAAGATTTGACTACGCTCATAATTGAACAGGTAAATGCAAACACCAAACTTTTTTTTTCTCCCTAGACTCCGAAGCACCAGGTGTCTTGTCCAGACGGATACATCCTACATACATGGTCTTCAAAATGGTACCATAGCATTTCTAAGCAAACATTGTAGGTGACAAGATTAAGTTGTAGTGAAACATTAGTTTCACATTTCACTCAAAGTTTAAATCCTGCCACTGTGATAAGAGTTTTTTTATGTCTACAATGTTATATGCTAACCTCCAAATAGATTCCTGAACAACAGAATAAACTTAGTAAAAATGGAAATGTATCCAAGGTCACATGCATAACTGAACATTTATCATAGTGTCTGAATAACACGAACAGAATTTTTAACATCCACATTCTTTTTCAGACTAAAGTTGTATATCATGTAATATATATAAATTGTTTTTTCAGATAACATTCATCAATAAGCATTCAAATATACATAAAACAATTCTAAAAATAAACTATTGATACAGAAAGTAACAAATGTATTACATGGCTTCAGGAACAATTACCAAGTGGCATAAAATATATAAAATTGGGACATCAAGGGTTGCAACATTAATAATTCAATGATCCATGGCTTACGATAATTTGAATTGGTCATCAGATAAACAAGTATATGAAAAAAATTTACATGCAGCTTGAGCCAGCTCAAAGTTTAAAATAGTCAAGTCAAGTAAAATATATACATAATAATTATTTTTTTTATTTTATAATGACATTTTTTTAGGCTGAACTCAATTATCTTATTTACACACCACTTAAAAAAGGGAGTTTGTTAAGCATTTTTTCCCTAAGATGCACATAGATCAAGTGAAGTTAAACAATATATCAAAATACAAATTATTTATTAAAATATTACAGAAAAGGAGTAACTTTCCAATGCTTACAAAGAAAGTGATTATTTATAGCATTTTGCATTACAATAGTATTTAGGAAAATCACTTGCATTTAAACACCAAATTCTATACTAAAAGAAAATAAATGCTCAGATTAAAATGAATTTTAAAGAAAAACATCCAGATATCAGAGCTTCCTTATTTATTATTATCACACTAAGGATAACCCTTAAATTGTTGGTGACAGACCTTGAAATTTAGAACCAAGGACAAGCAACAAGGAAGACACCCGAGCTGGTGTCTACTCCTAACTTCACTCCACCCCGATTTAAAAACCTTTAGCAGATTTATTGTGCATCAGTGTCATTATACAACTCTTGTAGAATCAGGACTCGAATCCACAACACAAGAACTGGCATGACCACGACTATCAAGGGCATAACATATTGACAGTAAAATTCGAGAAAACTAAGCTTAATTTAAAAGAGAAAAAGATGAATGAGTTATAATGATCAGCTTCCAATCACTGTCATGCTAGAACTATAATTTTAGTGTACTGTTTCCAAACCATTGCCAGGATTAAAGGTAATGCCCAAAAGAAAAGCCCTAAGGAATTTTAGAAGCGATTGGACCAAATACATCTTGCATAAGTAGAAACTATAAATACCCATTCTAGTCAGCAAGAAGCATCTGTTAAAAGGCAAACCTATCCATCATTTAAACAAACACAAAATGTCACAGCCCATTCCTATATTTCAAAAAGGAGTCAGTGGGAGTTTGCTTTCTGCCAATTTTAAGAGAGGTTCCCAAAAATGGAAGCAGAGCTCTGGAAGAGCAGTTATTTCTTAAATATAAAATTTTTACTATTTTCTTCCTTAATATCCAAGTAAGAGGAAACAGTCTTGTTTATTTATTCTTTGGATTTTGGTAAGACAACCAATTTCATTTTTTTTTTCTATTATTTTGAATATCGGGAGGAGACTAAAGCTGAGTGACTCCACATACTGAGTAGAGGATTTAGATTATCAATTCCCACAATTAATAAAATTATGATGCATCCAGATATATAGAAATACTTTTGAAGCCCTGAAAATAAGAAAAGGATGTAAAAAAATAACAGAATTTATATTTCTTAAAAACAAACTAAAGTTACATATACTTAAACCAAATCCTTAACTTCTATATTCCGAAATAAAAGACAATTGAAATAGTGGAATTGCAACACTGCAAAAACCAGAGGCGGTTTCACAGGTACTAATTACTATTCTTGACACCAATACACCAGACACCATTAAGCTGTAGTAAATTATCCATCGCATGCAAACTTTTTCAGATAAACCCTGATAATGCAATAGATGCTTTAGTATTTACCATCTATCCCGATTTGCCTAAAACCTGTAATATGTGTTAATGGTAGGTCACACACACTGGGCAATGCACCACTTATACAATCAGCATTAATTGCTAAGGAGACCATCCTGCCCTCTCTATGTCCTGTGTTTAATTAAGAAAAAACAAATCCCACAATATATATGTACGTACACAACATTTAACTATAGGAGAGGATATTCGAATTGTTGTTCTACAATATTGAAAGCAAATCCACGACGTCCCAATATACAAGATTTTTTTGAAAGGTAGAAAAAAAAATTTGAAAATATTGTAACAACTTTTCAGGCTGCATTGGAAAAACAAACAAAAGTAATTATAAAAAATGTTCAGAAAATGATGGAAACTATGTTTGTACAGGTGTATAACGTTTTTGAAGCGGGAAAACACAATCTACATCTCTTAGTCCAAAAAGACTACCAATAAAATGCTTCAGATCTTTTGTGCCCCCATATTTGTTGCACCTAATAACCCTAAGTTTGCATCTAATGATTATGATACAATATAATCTGTTTAAATAAACGTTTTTATATTTCATTGTAAAGGAAACAATTATTCCATGGTTAAAAAATGCATTTCTCTATACCTCCTGGGAAGAACAGGACAGAATTTAGAATTTAGCCTTTTATTTTATTTTTCATACTCTTGTTTTTTCTGTAATGAAATGTAGGAAGAATTAAAAAATAAATCAATTAGGTTACATATACCTGCCTTTACCCAGACAGACATGAGGACTTTTCAGGAAACTTTTCTGAAAATTGGTAATAAATTACACCTTGCAGGAAAAATAATGTTAAGACAAAAGAGAACAGGAGGACTGTAAATAGCAATACCAGTCAACAATTCTGCTCATCTAATTCCTACTCCAATAGTTCAGACACCAGACATAGAAATGCTAATTGCTCAAGTATATTTTTATAATTTCTCCTTTTACAACATAAAATTTAAATACTCAATGGGAACTCAATATTTTATAAATAAAATCTTATTTTGAAACCTTACCAGATACAATCTCCATTTTTTGCGATCCAATCATCCTAAACTGCTGTCATATGGCGGTAATCACGTGGAATTACGTTTTCCGATATGACGTCATCTCACGCATCTGGCAATGGAATCGGGAATTTGCATTCGACGGTATTTTTCAATTACGTCATACAGAGTTAGTTTTCATTGGATGGCGATTCTTGACTGTCGAGTTGACGGTGTCGGGAATGCAAATTCCGAAGTATATATATATAGGAGATCTTTGTAGATCGAGGATGGACTGACTGACTTGCTTGCTTCTTGGATGCTTGGCGGATGGTGTAAGAGCCCTTGGCTGTTATAGAAGCTTGTTTGCTTCTTGGATGCTGTATGACAGCTGTTTGGATGGCCAAATGAATTGGCTGGCTGCTTGCTTCTTGGATGGTGTAAGAGTCACTAACTGAGTCCTTGCTGTTTTTTTCTTGGATGCTGTATGACAGCAGGTTTGAATAGCCAAATGAAATGTTGGATGCTTTTGGACTTTGACTATGATCGATGTGATTCTTAAACTTTCGGTTTAGAAAGTGATGTTATCAATAATATTGTAAATAATGTAAATAACTAATCGTGTAAATAAAATGGTGATTTTAAATATTAGAATTTGTCTTTCTCTGTTGATGTGGCAATTATAAATTAAATTAAATTAAATTATCAAAGGCCTACTCTGAGGAAGGCCAACAATTGGTTATGGGCCCAGGCAAGAATCCGAGATTTATTTGCATTTAAATTATTTTTTAAAATAATAAAGCCACATTAACAGAGTAAAGTTTGGAATCAATAACGAATATCATGGCTTTGCTGACGTATCAGATTGATGCTTTGAACGCATCCAATTATGCCACGTGGAAAGAAGATGTCAAGGTTTTGTTGATGGAGAAGGATCTATGGCAGTTTGTTGTTCAGCACAAGACTAGCGATGACGATGCCACCGCCAAGAAAGAAGTCAAAGAAGATCCAGAATGTGCAGCAAAGAAGATACGAGCTTACTCCCTCATCTATTTAAATGTACAGAAGGAGTTTCGCCCGCTACTTAGCGGCATGGAGGACCCAAGAGATGCATGGGAGAAGATCAAGACACATTTCGAGCCAAGTTCAAGAGCCAGAATTGTGGAGCTAACAGATGCGTTTTTCAGCTGCCATCTCAATCCCGGAGAAGGAATCAACCTATATGGTGCGAGATTGAGGACTATCATACAGCAGTTGTCCGAAGCCGGTCGACCAATTTCGGATTGGTTGAAGCCATTCCAATTGATTAGACGACTACCTGAGCAATACAGAGGGATTGTTCAATTAATTTATCGTTTCGAGGAATCTAAGTTTACCTTTGAAAATGTTTTAAATGAACTGTTGTCAGAGGAAGCCCGGCTAAAACTGTTTTGTAAACAGGATTATGTAAGTAGCAATTTTGAACATGCTATGGAAGGTATTACTGTGAAACCTAATTTTATTAAAAGTGAAGATAAAAGTAAAGATCAGCAAAAGGGGAATTTAAATAGTCAGCCAGAAAATCCCAATAATAAACCAAACGTAAAGTGTTTTAATTGTGGGAAAATGGGCCATTTTGCTAGAAACTGTAGGATTAAGATTAGGAATCAGGCTAAGGTAAGAGCTAACCCCAATGTTAGTTTTTTGGCAGAAGCCAGTTTGGGAACCAATACTGACAATACTGCATGGGTATTTGATACCGCTGCAAGCTCTCACTTGTGTAACAATCGTGATCTGTTTACAACATTTCAACAGACTTCTGGGGTAGAAATGAAAAGCTGCAATTAACGGGATGACCTGTGAAGTTCTCGGTAAAGGGAATGTAACTTTTGATTATAAAAATCAAAGAGGGACTCAAACGGTTACTCTAACCGATGTTTTGTATTCACCCAGGCTTCGACATAATTTGATAGCGGGCCACCGCATTGAGGCGAGTGGATCCTATTTCGTAGGGAAGAATGGGCGAATTGACATTTTTTCTAAAGATGGTAGAAAGTTGTTTTCGGCCAAACGAAATAATGGTCTTTATTACGTGTTTCCTGATTATCCGAAAATGGATAAAAAGCGTAATTATAAGCAGGAAGATTAACCGAAAATGGGTAAAAAGCGTAATTATAAGCAGGAAAATTATCCGAAAATGGGTAAAGAGCGTAATTATAAACGGGAAGAAATAAATCAGATCTCTTCGGAGAACAGTCTTGAATTATGGCATAAACGTTATTGTCATATTAATAAGGATTATATTTTGAAGACTGTAAAGAATGTTAGAGGATTGCCCGCGTTGAAAGATCAAGAATTAAATTGTGGGTCATGTTTAATTGGAAAAGCAAAAAGGGTTTCGTTTAAATCAATAGGAAAGATTAGATCACGGAAACCTTTAGAACTTTTACATCTGGATGTGGCGGGTCCGATCCAAACTACATGAAGAGGCGGCAATAGATATTTTTTAACTATCATAGATGATTTTTCTAGAACAGTTTGTGTATACTTACTGAGGGAAAAATCGGAAGTTATCAGTAGTTTTATAAAATTTAAAAATGGAGCCGAAAGATTTACCGGTAACAAAATTATTAATATTCGTACTGATAACGGGATGGAATTCTGTCTAGGGGATTTTGAAAGGTTCTTAGAAGATAAAGGTATCAAACATGAAAGAACAAACGTGTATACCCCAGAACAGAATGGAGTCGCTGAACGCTTTAATTTAACAGCAATGGATGCAGTACGAACTATGCTTAGGAATTCGAAATTAGGAGAGGAAAATTGGGGTGAGGCAGTGCTATGCTTTACATACGTTTGGAATCGAGTAACGCATAAGCATTCCGAGAAAACCCCGTTTGAATTGTATGGTGGAAGGGTTCCAACCGTACGACATTTAAGAACTTTCGGATCAACAGTTTATGTAGGGGATACCAAAGCAACAGCGTAGAAAGCTAGATATGCGTGCTGAAAAAGGAATATTATTAGGGTATGCTCTTCGTAGCAGAGGATATCGCGTTTTAATTCCTGAAAAGAATAAAGTTATCGAAACCATAAATGTAAAAATCTATGAAAATAATTTAAACGGTAGGGAACAAAATGTAAGGAAAAATTTAATAATATTAAATGGTTATGATGATGAAACCGAATCGGATGCAGAAATAGAAAAACCGGTCAAAGAGATAACCAAAGAGGTTAAATTAATTGATAAGGAACCGGAAATTTCTGATCAAAGTAATTCGGATCCAACCATTCCCTCCAAGTCGGAAATCAATTGGTTTCGAAAAGCAGTAAGTACCTCGACCCGATGGATCAAGAGTCGATATATATTACGGTATAATGGGTACGAGCATGCGTTTAAGATCTAGGAATGACGCAAAGGCTTACTGTGAGGCAAATGAAATCCCTTATGATCCAGAATTTCTTAATTTTAGTGGTAAAAATTCATTTACCGGTATAATAAAACAGGAAATAGAATTAAATTTTTTAAACAATTGACAATTAAAATTTAAAGACATAAAAATACCAGATTCATTCCACGAAGCATCCAATTCCCCTCAAGCATCTAATTGGAAACATGCAATGGAGGAGGAAATGAAAGTAATCAAGGAAAGGAAAGTATGGACATTGGTTGAAAAGCCAGTGAATGCAAAAATATTAGGAAGCAGATGGGTATTTGCATTAAAAACAGATTCACAGGGTGATATCTTGAGGTTTAAAGCCCGTCTGGTAGCACAAGGTTTCCGACAAGAAAAAGGCTTTCAATATGACCAGGTTTTTAGTCCAGTAGTAAATTTTTCCATAATACGATTATTTTTTTCTATTCTAGTAGGAGGGATGAATTGGTATCATATACAATTAGATATCAGATGTGCATATCTGTATGCCCCACTGTCTGACATGATATATATGAATCAGCCAAAAGGTTTCGTCGACTCCAGAAAACCGAATCATGTATGTTTATTACAGAAGGCTCTATACGGATTACACCAAAGCGGACGTGAGTGGTATCATGAATTAAATAAAGTTCTAGAATCTTTAAATTTCATGAAACTAGAATGGACAAACTGTGTCTATTGTCATAAAAGAGAGGTTATTTTATTACTATATGTTGATGATATTATTTTATTAGGAGAGCAAGAAGATAAGATTTATAAATTAATAGATGTTTTAAAACAGAATTTTGATATAAAAGTTTTGGGAAAGACTGTTAAATTATTAGGGGTAAATTTTGAGCAAGAAATGGGTAAACTTTACATAAACCAAACTGATTATATAGAAAAAGTTTTTGATCAGTTTAGAAATTATAAGCCTCCAATAGTTTCTCTGCCCATTTCAAAAGGTATAGTACTTTCAAAACTGGTCTGTCCACAGACTAATCAGGAAATTAAAGAAATGGAAAAATTACCCTACAGAAATTTAATAGGATGTTTATCATTTATAGCAAACAGAACACGTCCAGATATTAGCTATGCAATAAATATTCTTTCGCAATTTCAAAATAACCCAGGCAAAGCTCATTGGGAGGCCTTATTAAAATTATTGGGTTATATTTATTATACAAGGGAAGATAAATTGAATCTATCCGGTAAGACAACAACAAATTGTTTTAGTGACGCAGAATATGCATCTAATAGAGATGACCGGGTTTCGGTTGGGGGATATATAATTTTTTGTGATCAGGCTATTATTTCTTGGCGGACATCGAAGCAACGAAGTGTCTCTTTATCCACAATGGAGGCGGAATACGTTGCTTTGACAGATGCTGCTAAGGAGTTACTTTGGATATTAAGAATTGTCGAGGAATGTAAAGAATTGGGAATTTTTTCAAACGAAAATTTTGAATTCAATTTATTTTGTGATAATAAAGCAGCAATAGATTTCTCGAATTCTGCTATTGAAAATTCTCGAACAAAACACATTCATATTAAATATCATTTTTTAAGAAATTTAGTGTCGGAAAATTTATTTAATTTAAAGTATATAGCTAGCAAACAGAATTGTGCTGATCTATTTACGAAATCCCCAACTAAGACAACTTTGTCAGAGTTTAAGGGGAAAATATTTTTTAGAGATAAAAATTAATTCTAATGGTTACAATGTTTGAAATATTAAGTCCATTGTTATTGGAAATAATCTTTGTTAATGGACGGGAATTTGAAACTTTTTAATGTCAAGCCCTTTATATAAGCAATAATTTAATGCTGTGTATGATAATATAAGGTATATCAAATTATTTCTGCGTACATATAAATATGAGTTTTGTATAATTTTAGATTTGATGTACTTGCATATGAAAGTTGTTTGATTTTTGTAACATCGCCCAGATGTGTGAGAGGCGGGCCAATTGTTGTCATATGGCGGTAATCACGTGGAATTACGTTTTCCGATATGACGTCATCTCACGCATCTGGCAATGGAATCGGGAATTTGCATTCGACGGTATTTTTCAATTACGTCATACAGAGTTAGTTTTCATTGGATGGCGATTCTTGACTGTCGAGTTGACGGTGTCGAATACAAATTCCGGAGTATATATATAAAGGAGATATTTGTAGATCGAGGGCTGACTGACGGACTGGCTGGCTTCTTGGATGTTTAGCCATGGATTGTGATGAGAATTTGGCTGATACTGTCTTGTAAATAAGTTAATTAATGTTGTAAATAAAATAGTGATTTTAAAGATTAGAATTTGTCTTTCTCTGTTGATGTGGCAATTATAAATTAAATTAAATTAAATTATCAAAGGCCTACTCTGGGGTAGGCCAACATAAACCTGTAACAAATGGTTACCAACCACTAACGACTATCGCACATGACGAAACCGAGTTGCAATCAGAGCCATCTATTTGGAAAGACAGTTTTTTATTTATTAGACGTCCTTCTTAATATAATTCAGTAGTTAAGACTTTTTAATTTTGTTTCATGCAAAAACAATTTTAACCCGCAGCCGGATTAAAAAAAACTGACAGAAGGCTGTAGTTTGCCAACCTATATAATATGTCATTGACCCCTTAGCTATTAAGATGCAAGAGATATCTTTTTGAATAAATTCCCATCTTCGCGTGCTTCTTTGTTATTGTATATATGAATGAACTTAAAGTTACAAAAGATACATTGAAAAAAAAATATGATGCAGAACAATTTCAATTTCTTCTTAGCATATTATTTAATACACTAATAAGAAAGCACAAATACATAAATTAGTTTATATATTCAAAGTTACAAAACATCATTTAACGTGAAGAAAATTTCAAATAAAAATTTATTCATTTAAAATACTAGAGTGCAAGATACAGTTACAATTTCTGGCTCAAGAACCAAATATCGCAAAGCTGCACTAAACATATATAATCTGTAGTCAAGGCAAAAAAAAATGTTAGCAAAAATAAATTTTTTAGAAAGTTTATATGAAATGCCAGGCTAAAAAATATTTAATATAAAATATACAGTAGCACCACTAGTAAGGGGACACCTCCGAATAAGAGAAGGGCACTATTTAAAGGAACAATTGTGTTTGGCCCTGGTCCCTTTGAATATATAAACTAATATTCAAAGGATATCTCTATTTAAGGGACAAAATGTCTGGTGTCCGGTGGGTATCCCACATTGGGTGATACTAATGCATAATTTATAAAAACTTGCGGCGCTTAACTAAAATACCTACATAATTTCCGATAAATTAAGTACCCAAAAGCTATCTATCTTATATATATATATATAAGCGAAATACCACTGACTGACTGACTCATCACGAGATCTCTAAGACTATACAACCAATTGACTTGAAATTTAGCATAGTTACTCATTTTGCGATGTAGAGGCTCACTAAGAACGGATTTTACGAAGTCTTATCCAAAATGCAATTTTTATCCGTTTATCTACTCTTATCCATCAGTTATGTTATTTTGGCGAAAAAGTCGCCAAAAATGAAATGACCGACGCCAAACGGAATATATTTTTTTATATGTATACTGCGTATTGTCACCAATTGCATTTACTTGGTTAGATTTGTGCGTGCGAAATGGAAAAATACCAAATAATTTTATATTGAAGAGCTGATGGAGGATTGGCATGATTTTGGCGAAGATTCTCTTTATGTGAAATTTCATACATGTTGAATACAGGAAACGTGAATATTTAGCGATAGAAATAAATGAGTTTCGAATCCCACGGTTGGTGAAAAAGTAATTTAGCTCCAAAACTTGGCGGGATTTTGAAAAATACTAAAACGGCGACTTCTTACGGAGTAGCGCACACGCAAGCAATGTAGATATTTATATGCAAAATACCACTGACTCATCAAGATATCTGAAAGACTATACAACCAATTGACTTGAAATAAATGAGTTTGGAATAAATTGAATTTCTGAATTTTGAATGTAGTTGAGCTCCAAAACTTAGCGGGATTTTGAAAAATACTAAAATGGGGACTTTTTACGAAGTAGCACACACGCAAGACAATCTTCGTTTACTGGAGGACCTCGCTACATGCATGAACGAACTGAAGAGACTATGACATACGCAAGATATTTTGGACGTCCCGACACGGGTGACGCACTCCCGGGATACCCTAGCGATCCTTCTCTGTTTTCGACCCTCCTTCTTGTCAACCACTTATCTTTTTTTCAACTTCACGTCTAGACCACAGTTTAATCTTGTTTGGTGCAGCATAGCCATATCTGGCTCTTGCGCCAATAAACCTTACATTCACTCACTTGGACGTCCCGACTTGCACGACTTTTTTTTTTTTTTTTAAGGATTGCAGTCACTTGCAATCCTAAATGGTCAGAAATCAAAATGTCTTGAGGCAAGGATAAAAATCTTATGATAGACACGATGTCATTGCGAGGATATTTCATTTGAAAGTCAAGCACATGATGAATCTTCTGACAAAAGGTTTCATCTTTGGCAATACTAGGTAAAACATGTAAACAGCGGAATGAATTTTATCCATATTATTTATATATGGGGTACCTTTTTACTAATTTTTCTTATTTTTCTCATATATTTGAATGTCGAGGATAATCATTATTACAGACAATCAATTTCTTAAAATTTTAAATTTAGATTATCATTAAAGTTTTAAAAATTGAAAATTTTCTTGATATCTTACGTATAGGATCCAAAATATTATATTATCGCCTGTCCAGCGAATCGGGCGGGTATCAGCTAGTTTACTTATATACGAGATCAAAAGAAACATTAACAGCTTAAGTTTTTATAAATCGCATATTAATCTATATTCTTTAACAAAAATTTATGTATAATATTTCTAGTCTTATCTTTAAATAAAAGCTTGATTAATGTTTGTTTTACTAATATACAATGTTTAACTATATAATGTTTTTTAATATACAATTCTTTAGTCTGGAAAATGTTTTACTAATATACAATTCTTTAGTCTGGAAATTAAGATTAAAAAAAGCAATTACATCAGCTATACAGAAAATTTCAAATCAACTAAGAGTTAAGTAAGTACAAGGCCCGAGACACTAGGAGTCCTCCCCCCCAAAAATCCGTCACTGCTTGAACATATAGTATTTTAATGTCATTGGGATATATATACGAAAATGCCAAACAACTCCATCGAATGAGCGAGTGAATGTAAAGTTCATTGGCGCAAGAGCCAGATATGGCTATGCTGCGCCAAACAAAATTAAACTGTGGTCTAGACGTGAAGTTGAAAAAAGATAAAAAGTGGTTTACAAGAAGGAGGGTCGAAAATAGAGAAAGATCGCTAGGGTATCCCGGGAGTGCTTCACCCATGTTTACCAAAGACAGTAAACCCCATGGGAAAGAAAAAAGATCACTAAGGTGCCTCGGGGTCATGATGCCCGTACTTACCTGAAGAAGGCAAATCCCTGTGGTCCCCTGATATAATCCCCAGGGGCAGAGTGCCCGGCTGTACCTCCAGACGCTGGGTACCCATTTTAGTCGCCTCTTACGACATGCATGAGCTACAGTGGGACTATTCTGTCATTCTCGGTCACCACACGGGTCACTCGATCGAATGAACAGGAAGTATATTAAAAATTGAACTGAGAGACTTTCAATGTGAACATAGCAAATTAAAATCTTGTAAAAACAAGAAAAAAGAAAAATTGTTTAACAAGATGGAGGGTCGAAATTAAAGAATGATCGCTTGAGTATCCTGAGGTCATGACTCCCGCACCTACCTAAAGAAAGTGAGCCCCCGAGAGCTTATTAACGTCGCACCAGAAACAGCACGAGGGCTATTGGCGACGGACCTCGTAATTTTGAACCACGGCCAAGTGACGAGGACGATACCTGAGCTGCCCCCCCTCTACTTCCACACCACTTCAACATGACTTGGGGCCCCCACAGACTTTACGTACATCAGCCCCGGCTACGTGACGGATCTTTAGTGGCAACAAGGTTCAAACCCCCAACTCAACAAAAACAGTCGGCCGCAAGTTCCCGAACATGATCACTAGGCTACCGCGGCAACAGGGGCATATAAATGCGAAGATTTACTCACCTAGAATAAGAACATAAAACTAACCGCACAGAGTGGTATTTATTATGCAAATACCACACTGTAAAAACGGGTATTCAAAATCGAGTACAACGTACTCTTTTGAATACATCACATACTCAAAATGGCTCCGATGCCAATGTATTCAAATTTGAGACTCGCACATACTGATTTTTAGTAACAAACACATACTCTGAATGTCAACTTCACGTACTCACTTTTGAATACGTCACATACTCAAAATAGTTCCGATCCTAACGTACTCATATTTAAGACTCGCACACTCATTTTTGTACGTACTCAAAATGGAAACTTCACATACTCATTTTTTAAAATAATTCTGTATCAATTATGAGTGTGGAATAGAAAAATGAATGTCATGTATTTATTTGTGAATCTGTTACAGTATCAAATATGAGAATCAAACTATCCAGTGAGTATGTTTTGAATTTTTTTTCCAATATTCTTGTTGTATCGAAAATGAATTTCAAACAGAAAAATATATATCAATTTAAATTTTAAGGGAATTAAATAAGCACTCCTTTATTTGCAAGTATCATTTTCTTCATCTTGTATATTATTTAACAAGCACGTATATTATTTAACAAGCACTTTATGAAGTTTTTGTTACAAAACTTCCGATTCAAAATTCTTTCATTAACTGTAACAAAACTGTTACTTTTAGAAACAAAAATGCAACTGTTATGTGATCATAAACAGTAATTTGAACTTATACCTCAAATTTAAATCAATTTGAGTGGTTTGATAAATCTTTAATTAACGAAAATCGATTCAAGAGTTAAAATTCTTTTCAAAACAAATGTGTAAGAAATCTGAGCTATTAGTTCCAGAAGCAATTCAGTTCATTAAGAATTATATTTATGTTTTAAGCAATATATAGTTTGTATCCTATACATGCAGAAAATTGAATTTTATTTAAAGTTCAGTCATTCAAATAAATATGCTATTTATGAATCGTCATTATGTAGACAGTTCTTTAATTTTTTGAAAGAGAGGCAAATCATCTACACAACCAATTAATACTGCTATATTTTTGGAATATACTTAACCATTATAGTATAAACTATTACATGTAAGAATTTCTGCTTGGTCTGTGAAACCATCCATTCTATGTAGCAGTTCTTGCTGCTTTAAATTATGAACTATGACACACTTAGATCCCAAAACATTAGTTACACAAGAAATTTTAAAGGTTTTTTTTTTACTTAACACATGTTATTTTTAATTGGTGTTAATGGATTAAAATTTACTTGGACAAAGCTTGTCTCCTTATGATTAAAAGAAATATCAATATAAAATGATTTTTTTTTTAGAAATCTCACAAGTGTTTTCAATTAAAGCAAAGCAGTATGGTCATATGACAGCATAGCTTTTTTTGCATTACGTATTATACAATAACATAAATCTAATTTAAACAATATGGATCAGTTCATAATTAAAACAAAATATACATTATGCATTAGTTTGTAAATACATTTAATTTTTATACATAATGTCATATATTGTTAAGAAATTTTGGAATATAAAATAATAAAAAGTATTGAAACTGATTAAGATGTTTCATTTTGCCAATTGATTTTGTTCACTTTGTAATTTCTGATCTAAAAAAAGTATTATAAATTTTACACCAAATTACTCTCTTAGAAAGGTTAATTGCATACTAAAGTATTTTGTAAACTTGCCTACTTCAAAACATGCAAGCTATTTTATTGGTTAGCCACCTTTAAAAGTGGAATTTTAAATTATGTGATTTTAGCACTTAGATTTGTGTCATGATATACATAAACTTTTTACAATTTTGTTTTGACCTATATTATGTTCTACTGCAACAGCCACTGCCATTATGTTTTGGTGTTGCTTAAAGTTGAGTTCATTTTTGACCTGAATGAATCAAATAGTATGACTTATTAGGCATCCAAGTACATACGTAAAACTTGCAACACAATATTTTTTAAATAATGTGCCAAAATAAGGTGAATATTTATTACATTTAGCATATAATTAAATTTGTCTTAAATCATACATAGCGAAAAATTACTAATTTTACCAACATATATGTCTACCAAAACAAACCTATGTGGTATGCGTTAACATCGGATTTCTCAATGAGCAAGCTGATTACATCTTGTATATCAGTTTTATTTCAATTCATATATTTAATACAATTCTCACATTATTCAATTATTTACATTCATTATGGTTTTGATTAAGTGCATGTTTTAATTATTAATGATAATAATCCCAAGAAAATTTTTCTTCATTATTTTACTTTGCATCACAGCACAACATGATAGGGAATTCAATGAAGCAGCAAACTAATATCACTACATCTGCTTTAAAAACTGATATTAACATAACTAGTGAACATACAAATTTGGTTTGCACTTTATTCTTTCTATTAAAAGTGGTGACTTTGATACCAAACGTTAATTTGAGCTCCTCCATAGAACAGTTCACCCTCATTATTTCTTTAAGAAATAAAATGGCTTTATTTTAACGATCCACAACGATAAGGAAAATCATTTGATTTTTGAACATTTTATACATTTAATGGTATTGTTAAAAGATGCTTGTTTTAACACTCTCATATTGGCTACAATATCAACACCAAGGTTCCATCTACCAACATAAAAATATCCACTGCATGCATTCAATCCTTCAATAACACTATAAATTGCTATATATTGCAGAAATATTGTCTTTTTAAAATAAAAAATGAATTGAAACTGGATCGCACGGAAGAATTTTTATAATGTTATCATTCGGATATATTGTTACATCTCTCTCCATGTTTCGCGAAATATCTTATCAAAAGAAAAATAAAAGAAACCTTTCTACGATACTAGTACATAGCAATTCGTGTGCGTGTGATATATATAATTTATTAGGGGCCAGTTGCAAAAAGTAAAAGGATTTTTAACTTTTTCCTTCTTTTAAAAAGAAATCATTAAAAAATGGTAAATTACCTTCCTTTTTTAACACTAGTTCACCTTTAACATTAGCAACAGTGTAATGACATGAAAATTTTTTATATAGTTAAGCAGAAAAAAAATGACATTAAAACCAGAATATCAAAATCTATGGCTTATAAAACGGGCATCGCTAATGATGATTATCTAACTAAATTTACCAAGAATTTAGGTGTAATAAAATGGTTGGGTTGTAGCCAATTAGATTTTACCACAGTTAAAATTTTCAAGTATTATCATTGCAATTAAAAGACATTATATACCTTTAATGAAGTTGTTACGAAGACATTGGCCAAGCAACTACTTTTCTACCATTCATTTTTTCCACGATCCAATATTCAACGCATATTCGTAAACAAGGCACGACATTCAATTTACTACTAAATTAATGGGGGGGGGGGAATTCATTACATAACTCTCCGAAAATTTAAACATAGTACATTTTGCAAAAACCCAATTTTATTGGTTATTAAACTAACGAAGTTTTAAAAAATTCACATAAGCTGAAAAATAACTATTAAGTATGAGAAGAGTTAAAAGTCTACATTGAATTTTTTTGATTCTGCAAGAATGGTTCATCTGTTAAATTTCCTTTTATGAAGGGGAAGAGAATTCTTATTTTATTTTAGGATATTTTCGTAACCATTTAATATGTTAATGCGTCTGAAAGAGATAAAAAAAAATTGAAAAAAGCTGCCCCCCCCCCCCCCAATTTTATGCTTACGATTACGACAGGTTTACATTAATTTATCCTAATAGCACATTTACAAATTTATCAGTTAAGACAATACATTCTTAACATTTTGATATAATTGGATCACTAAATTTTATACATTCTTGTTGGTGAGATATAATTCTGAACGACTATGGTTAAAGTGTTTGTAATTAGGTTAGAAACTATCAAAAGCAAGGAAATGCATATGCATTCTTTAATTTAATATATAAACACACACAATATATTTTAAAATTTCACTCTTGTATATAGATTCTGATGCTTTAATGGAAAAGTAGACTTCATCACTTATATTTATATTTTATCTCTTAAAAGGATGTTTTTCTTAATTTGCTACGAATCATAACTGTTTTCATATTAAAATATTTTATAAAACTTACTAGAGAAGATAAAAGCTTTTTTACACTATATACAAATATCTTTATTAAATAAGCATTTTCTTAAGTAACTTTTTAACTTTTAATCAATAACTTGAGCACTTTTATCATACTAAATAAGGTATTTCTCTGTGCCAGACTGTGCCGTCGCATTTATAATAAGAACTTGAAACTTTAATAACTGAAACAGCATAATCATTACGGCTAATTGTAAGATATAAAAAAAATTAAGTTTTCAGATCTAATGCACACAAAACATCTAAGCTGTTTATCTAAATCATTTTTGTTCAAACAAAATACCATGTTTAATGTTTCTTATTCGAAGATAATTACATTAACTAGTGTGCAAAAAATTGAGGTTTCCAAATTTTTTCCAAACAGTGTCGGATTAGAGGTTTTGAAAGCCCCACCTGTATTTTAGGAAATATAAATTAGAACGGAAAGGTTTTAATTATTGTTATCGCTTTAATAGATTAACAACGGATACGCGCAACTTTCTCGCAAATATTTTTATTAATTTGAAAGTTGAAGATGTTGATCCACAAGATAAATGTGCAAATGAATGCAACCGTAAGATATAGCGATGAAATCAATTTGCCAAATTCGAGTGAAATTATCAGGAATAAAATGCCCAATGAAAAAGTTTTCATGACCAAAAGTTAATGCTAACACATAATTAAGACCAAACAAAAAAAACATATGAAGATTAGAAAGTTGATTTTTTGAAAAAAAATCATGAGGGCAAAAAAGGTATTCAACTTCATTCTGTAGAATTTCCCTACTTTCAATACAAAACTACCCAGATAAGGTAAATGCTCTGAATGTTCAATGGGCGAGGACAAAACGAATTAAAACCTTCAGCAAATATAAAATATCTTGCCTTTCAGAGATAACAGAAATAACAGCGTCAACTATCAAGTAACAAATTTTTTTAAAAAAAAATTAACATATTCGCTATCTTTGCTTTAAGTAACATATTCGCTATATAACATACTTTTCGAAATCTGTTACACTAAATGTAACACGAAAATTGAATTAATAAACATTATGTAACAAGGCAATTTTCTATTGGGCTCTTCCAGTACATTACATTTAATTCTCATTTTCCTCAATTAAGAATACAACCAAGAATAAAAATACAATTTCAGTGATTTACTTTAATGCAAGATTTGTAAATCAAGATATGGGAATGGTTCTACAACTCCCGTACTTGAATAAATAAAATAATTCAATAATTATATGTATAACTCATAATTGAAAAAATATTTTTCACGTAAAGACCTCAGATTAATCTTAAAGTAAGAAAGCTTGTTCTTCTGAAATTGCTACTACTTCTTGCCGTTCTTCCTCGGATATCACACACATAACACTATTTTTATTTCATTATCTACCATATTTCAGATTGAAAACACTTAAACATGTTAAATTGTTGTCAGCATTTAAAACTGTTATAGCATAACTACCTGCAAACATGTATAAGAACATTTCTTTTAAAATTTTCTTTACCAACTTACACATTCAGAGAAAAAAAATTTGGAGTTGTGTAACATCAAAACAGAGTACCAATTAGTGTCAACTGTAATATCCAACTCCTAATATGAAATTGCTTAAAATATATATAGCATAATCCATAATCATCATTAAAAGCAAACAAGCAGAAGATGTATGAAAACATGATGGAAGAGACAAAATGGTCTATAAAACAAGAAAAAAAAATTGTATTCAATTCCACCACTTGTAACAACAAACCAGTTTAATTTACAGACTAAATAAAGCATTTAATCTTTTCAACAACAGACAAGGTCAGGAATGAATTAGTAATGAGTAACTTTTTAAACATCAAGCAATAAAAAATATCTTGATAATTCAAAACAATGAATAATGCCAGCCCAAGCACACACAGTTTCCCATAAACAACACATGAAAATTCAATTTAGTAACCACTCCCATGACTATTTTTTTAAGGAAACAATGTTTGTTCACTGATGAACCAGATCACACATTATTAGTCCACTGCAAAGTAAGCAGAAATGCATTCACTTTTTTTTTTTGCACACTGCTTTTCTGAATATTCAAAAAATTTTCAATGGAACTCCCATGTTTGTTGCAGTAAAGTTGACCTTTGCATAAGATACAAATGAATTGAGTTTTTTTTTCAAGTTCATCTTTTCATTTTTGAATTTGACTTCGGAAGTCATTTCTTTGGTCTTAACAGATCCACTGTATTAGAGAAGAGCAAATTTAAACTATTAGATCTTAATTTATAAACTAACAATTTGAGCACCTGTAGAAAAACGAGATTCAGACGTTAATCTACTGCATGAGTGATAGATATTTCAACAAAAGAAATTTGCTAGGACAGAGAATCGTTTGCGTGCGTGCGCGTTGAAATTTAAAATAAGACTGCAAGTACAAACTTCAACAACACACTACAAATTTTAAATTTAAAAATGAGCAAAATACCAAGTTGAAAAAAGTCATTTTTATCATCTTATGGGGGAAAAACTATTGGAAATGAAAATTAGCGAGAAAATTATATTTTCCACCAGTGAAATATAAATGGTTTACTTTTTTTTTCAAGCTGAAACAATATATTTCAACCATTCTGTGATGAATCATCCAACAGACATTCAAGCTCTAGGTAATTATTTTAAAAAAAGCCCTGCAAAACTAAAGCAAAAATACTGCACTTAAATGTAAATTTTCATTATTCACACGATTATTTTTAACCTTTTTACTTCAGGCTTTTAATTATTTAACATTAAAAACCGATTTTTAACGCAGTAAATAGCCTATCATAAAATTGATCGTATCTTAGGAGTAAGATATTAATAAGAAATTTTAATTATGACAACCTATTCCTATTTTTGAAAAAAAAATGTGGTTTAAATAGATCAATAAATTTAAGGTTTTGGCATAAGCGTTGTCACCTGAAGCGGAGGTTGGTTGACCTTGGTAATGCGGAAGATTCTAACAGATCTTTGGGCACACAACCTAAACGGAAAGGAATTCCTTGCCGGGTCAGTTTCGAGGCTCTTTTATGCCCACTGTTTTTGGTAGCGACTTGCAGGAGAGAGTCACAGCAAGGTGGTTCAATTTCACATGCTTTATCCTTTCGCGATAAAGCATGTGAACGCTTTATCGCGAAAAGGTGACAGGCGTAATCGCTATGTCAGGTGGCAGGCGTAAACGCTATGTCAGGTGGCAGGCGTAAACGCTAGTTTTGGGGTGGGTGGGTTTTTCACTACAAAGCCTACATCCACGAACGCATTATTTAAAAAGTTTTGTACAGTATATACGCGGTGTATGCGAAATACATTTTACAGTATTATATACTTAATTTATATTTAATTATAATTAAATCATTTAGGTACTCCTGTAATCCGGCACTTCGCCTTCACAGCCTTGCTAATAATCAGGCGGTCATACACTAGCTGAGAAATCATAGAAAATTATTTTATACCTCCTTTTACTTCAATAGAATAATGTTGGACAGCAATACAAAACAGTAAATTTTTTGTAGTTTTGAGTTATTTCGTATAATACATAGCCGTAGCTTTTTATATGAGTTCGTTTTAGTGATTTTCTAGATACGATTTCCGAGTGATACGTTTTAGTGATTTTCGATGATTCACGAGACGAGCTCGTGAGCTCCCTGACGGTTCTAGCCTCGTAAAACCATCAGGAAGCTTACGATTCGAGAACCCGCCTTTAAACCATGTTAATAAAATCAAAATCTGCATGCACGTGTGTCACCCGTCTCATTTTGAGTAGAAGGTTAAATCTACATGTATCTTGTACATTATGGATGCATAAAATAATGGCAAAAATATTAATTTAAATTAAAAATATTAATAATAATGCCTAAAATATTAATTTTTAAAGCGTTTCAAGACTCATGACGTATGTGCTACGGCTGGATGTGAACGAGAGAGCACTGTGTCACATCATCGAAAAGGTTAATTTAATGAAATATACAAGAAAGAATGATTACCGGAAAAATATGTTTGAATTTCAGTATCTCCTTTTGCCTTACAAAAAATTAAATTTTAACAGATAACTTTTTTAACATGGTTGGTTTTATTATTAAAGTTGCACTACAATCAACACGAGGGCTATTGATGACAGACCTTGTAATTTTGAACCATGGTCAAGTGATGAGGACAACACCTGAGCTGGCACCTCCCTATTCTAACTTCCACACCATGCCAACGGGTGGACTTAAGGCAAGATTTAACATGCATCATCCCCGGCTACATGGCGAACTTTTTTCAACAAAAGTAATGACCGAAATTTTGAACAGGTATCAAGACAACATAAGAAATCAATAATAAATGTCTTTGGGTTTTAACTTCTTGATGGGTTTCCTTCTACTCACATTGTAACTATGTCAGGGTCAAAACATAAAAAGCTTTTTTGTGCTCAATTGAGCTGAAATTTTCTGTATGTGATAGTTTTGATGACAATACAATAATTTAAAAATAATTTATAAATAGTAATTGATTAAAACTAATTATTTAAAGAATTAAATTTTACTTTTGAATTATGATTAAATTAATCAATTTTACGATTTTAATTCAGTATCTTAATTATATTAAGTTTAATTTGCCTAATTAAATGAAATTTTAAATAAGTAAAATCTATTCTATTAATTTGTTTCATTGTATAGGTAACAGGGGTAATTAATTTGTAGTAAATATTGTAAGTAATTAAAATGCATGAAATTAATTTTAAAAATAACTAGTAACCTCATTTGCAAGTAAACATAAAGTTGCGACTGTTTTTTCATGGGCATGTGTTATTGTTGTCAATTAAAATTTTTAGCACACACATGTAAGCCCTTCATTTTAACAATAAGCTTAAATAGAAGCACAGTTTTAATGCTTGCTCTTTATAAATGGGTTCTTAGTTTTAAAGTTTATCAGATGTTAGATATGAAAATGGACATAGAAGTGCTAGCTATATCAAGCAACATTTTAGATCAGAAAAAATTAATATTTCTAACTAGTTGCTACTTCCAAGTTCAATGCTAAATTCTTTTAAAAAAATTTCACCAACTTTGAAAAATAAGAAAATCGCTACAATGGAGGGTGCCTGGGCTTATCACACTAAGCAAGAGAACCACAGTTTTTGCTGAAAAGATTGTGCTTTTAAGTTAAGACTATCATTGTAAATATGTAAATGGCAATAACAATAGATGATTTAAAAGATTACCAAATAGGAGAGTCCAAAGCATTGTGCATTGGATAATTAATTACAAGTGGCATTTCAGTCTATTCTGATAAGAGCTATTGTGGTTTTCCAAGTTTTGAAGCAGAGTTTTTACAAGAGCAGTTAGTGTGTGTTCATATTATATATATAATGTGACATGTTGTACATAACTGATCATTTCAAACAATTATAAAATTTTGTACTTTAATGTTTTTATAAATTCCTTTCATTCACTAAATAGCAAAATAAAATGACTTAAGAACAGGAAGCGAATTTAATGAGAACAGTGGGAAAATAAATTATTATTTACAGCAAACTAATCAGGAAAACCAGTTACATTACTTTTTCATATAATAGAATACAAGTTCTTAATAAACACTATATAAAACATAACATTAGACTTATAGTAGAAAAATTGTTGTTCTTAGTTCTGAATTTTGAAAAGAACACGTGATTTGGAAAATGGAAGAAATCAGAAGAGATAATATATTTGCTAAAATAAGTTATGAATAAGTTAAGTTAGAAGAGTTATAAGTTATCAATGACAGAAGCATCAAATAAAATTACTTCACCTAAAGTGAAAAAAAACCTTTTTCTGAAGGTGAAGAAATTGTTAAGCCTGATCTTCAAATATTTGCTTGACATCGTGATAAAGGTATTGAAAGGAAAGCAGATGAAATTGCTATATCAAGGAGATCATTTCCAACTATTGTACATTGGCGCTTTTATTATACTGGTTCAATCTGATTGTTTTCATTAACATCGTTGTTAATGCCTCAAACTTCCATGCCAAAAGGAGGACTCGGGGACCTCTACCTGATTCAACATGCATCAGGTAGCCAAATTCAAGTCTTCTATAGCACCAGGTGTGAACCCACAACAAAAACAACACCAGCGGCAAGTCCGCATTCATGAACATTAGGCTACCATGGTCACTTCTTTGAACTGGCATAAAATTAATTTAACTGCATGATTAAGTTCTTGTTTTTCCTGCCCTTAATGAAGAAGATTCTATCCTATCTCTAATTAACAACCTTTAACCATGAACATAAGACAGTATAAAAAAAAAGCTTAAGTTATATGGCGTATCTGAATATGAAGAAACATGTGACATGACAGAAAGGACACTCGGGAGCACTCTCACCAAACAAAAGGAGTTTCATATGTGAAGAGAGTATGTCAAATACGGAGAGTCAATTTGACACACAATGTATGGGTTGAACATGGATTTATTAATAATAAAGATACAGAAGTATTTTATGAGTATTCACTAGTATTTTGAATTGCTATACACCAGAAGTAACATAATGGAACACTGGGAATGATTTAAAGTGAAAGCGATTAGTAAGAATTTGTCAAACTTTCACACCAATGATTTGTATTAAACTTTTGTATAATTATTGAATACAATTCATGTGTGCCCAGCATTAATGCACCTGTTAAAAGCCTTTTCTTTTATGAATAAGCAAAAAACATATTTGCTATTCTTAAAGCAATGTTAATTATAATTACCAAAGTAAATCTCAAAAATAATTTCTTATATAAAATCAACGAAAAATATAATCATGCAAAATTTATTCTTCCAAAAAAACATAATAAAACATTAATTATTTACATGCTCATTACCTATTTCATAGACAAACAAAAACATAACTTTTCTTGATTACACATACTATTACTTTGGAGGGGAGAACGGGGAATGTTCACATTAAGTAATCCTTATCTTGGTTATTCCACCTGGTAATTTGAAGATAAAAAAAATTGCATCCCTAAAGAGCCAAATATTTTATAAAAGCAGAAATTTGATATTTTCTTAGTAAAAGATTGTTAATAAGTTGGAACTTCATAATACAAATCATTAATGTTTCAAGCCCAACACAGTACTCCAGAAATTAAATTTTACTATGCATGTATACCTTATTGTAGTTATATTAACCTAGTCACTCCTAACTTCTTGCATGCAATATGCTCCCGTTTACTCCTCTGTGCCGATTGTATCACATTTGATACGCTCCAAGGGTGTCTTCTACAGATCAACGTATCAATACAGATATGCTCGATGAGAACATTTTATTGAAGTGTTACTAGACGGTATTACAATACTGTGAAATCTATATATATTGGATACTTCAAATGTTAACCTTAGTGGTTTGGGCTTGGATTTCCCTTCTGGCTGTCAGGAGGGGAGAAATTGTTTATATAATCAAAAAGCATGTGTTGTGACAGCTCTTTAAATGTAATATGATTTAAAAGGATTGTTTGCTTTTATTTCTTCCTTGCTTGTTAGAAGTTCGAATGGGAACTTATTAGAACAAGTAGAGTCTTTATTTGTAGATGCTCTTAGCTGTTTGCTTCATTCGGGTTTTTTTTTTTTTTTTTTTTTTTTTTTTGTATAGCGACAATCATGGCGAAAAAGTATTTACCAGAAAATCAGGACTTGCAAATTAATGAATGGATCTGACAGTGATACAAGTGAAAATACTGATAAATCTGCACTGTTTAGTGACTTAGATGAGCCTGAAACATCAAATATTGATATATACAAAAAAAACCAGAAAATACTCATTTGAATGTAAGACATGTGATATTAGAGTAAACGTTGAAGAATGCTTTGTAAAATATCACACAAGATTGATTTTTTTTTTATATTTTAATATTTCATGTAATTGTACATCATTACATCATGAAATTTATGTATCAAATGATGTATATATTGTATTTTCTTAAAAGATGAATTTATGTAATAACTTTATATAATTTTTTGTATAAAACAATTTTCGTTAAATTTTTGTTTCTTTCATATGTATCGAGTTTAATGCATTTAAAATAATTTATTTAAAAATCAAAATATTCTAATGAATATTCCAATTTTAAAGGAATTTTTTTTACATATTAGGCTTAATATCTAAAAATGCCAAGGCTCAGCATGACACTCTGTAGTAAGCAGCTACTGGCCCAGGGAAGCACTTCTATTTTCTCCCTTGGGTAGTGAAAGGGTTAACATACAATTTTTCATGCATCCATGGATTATATCCAGAACTTTGTTCACAAATTAGTAACCAGAGAAGGGGGAGGAATTAATGATTATGATTAATACTGAACTTTTTTTCATGAATAACTAATAAATGAAGCCAAGAATAGCAAAATAAAAAGAATGAAGAACTATAAAAAAAAGGAATTCAAGCGGAAAATATTTTCCGATGCAATTATAATTATCTGACAGAGCTACAGTATAAAGGTTTATTGGTTTAGATAAATTTTTTCTCTATTATGTCTATAATCTAGTTGAATTTGGCAACATAAGTTGTTGCCAAAAAATTTGGTTATTTTTGGGATTCAGTGGTCTCCCAAAACATGTCCTGTAGCAC
The DNA here is from genome assembly GCA_019974015.1 of Nephila pilipes. Taxonomy (NCBI): domain Eukaryota; kingdom Metazoa; phylum Arthropoda; class Arachnida; order Araneae; family Nephilidae; genus Nephila; species Nephila pilipes. Next base: position 2,315,115 of record BMAW01016158.1, read on the forward strand.
CCAGCAAAAGCAAAAAAATGAGGCATGAACCAAACCCAGGGGCTCAACGAATCAAAAAAAAAATTTGAAAAGAAAATAGGACACTTAAAAGATTAACGCTAGTCAAATGATGTAACTCATAAAATTAGATCAAGATTAAGTCAGATTTTTTTTTTAATGAACAAAGTTGTAACTATATTATTCTAAGATTGGTTGCAAAGATTGTCCTATTTAGCAGACATATTTGCCATTCTAAATAAAGTAAACATTCCTTCAAGGAATTAATGTATATATTATAACTAATTAAAGAAAAAACTTAACTAATTGGTTAAAAAAACTAAACATGCAGTCATCATATGCAAAGAGAATAACATGCAATTGTTTTGCAAAATTAGTTTTTTAAAGGAAAATTAACTGAATTTAGATGACAGTGTTGAAAATTATTAGTTTAGTTTTTATTATCATCACACTAGAAGCAACACGAGGGCTATTGGCGACGAACATCATAATTTTTAACCACAGTCAAGTGATGAGGACGATACCCGAGCTGGCACCCCCCTCTAATATCCACACCACGCCAATAGGAGGACTTTGTGCCCCGACAGATTTAAAGTGCATCCACCCTAGCTATACAGCAGGTCTTTGGCGGCCAAGGATCGAACCTGCGACTGAACAAAAACCGCAAGCTATGAATCCAAAATCATGACCACTAGGCTACCGCGGCCACATGTTGAAAATTATATAACGAAACATCCTTTTTTTCCATTGAAGAAAACTATAAGAGACTATTTCCAAGAAGAGAAAACTACATGTGACTGGATAAAAAATTTGTACATACATGGTTAAAATCATAGATAAATCAGAAGGTTTGCCAACAAAGAATAAGGAAAACTTATCAACATATCAACTGATTCAACAGTATCTAAATTTAAGCAAGACCAGCACCTAAATTTTTGGTTGAAGATTGATACAGAATATCCACAAGTGACTCACAGCTGTAAACATTTTAATGCCATTCCGAATAATGTACTCAAATGAAAAAATGTTCTCAACATATATGAAAAAACAAAAATGCAGAATATGAAATGAGATTGCAGATAAACATCAATACCGTTAAAACTTTGAGACAGCTCTTGTAAAATTTAATTGGCTTTATGTAAAACACTAATAAGATATCTACTTTAAACATTACTCTAAAAAATATTTTTCTGAAGGCAGGATGGGATACGCCTAAAAATCCTTATAATTTGAAGGGCTCAGAGAGTCAACAAATTTTGAACACAGCGGTAGGTAGCTATTTGAAATAATTTTAATTCACATGCCGTATTTTAGACAATTTTTTATCAATACGTTCTTACTAAAGTAATTTCCCAAAACTCCTTATGAAAAATTAATACACCAACTAATGACATTTCAAGTTGATTCCTTACACCTATTGAAATTTTGAGGCAGAGCTGTTATCTAGATAATCAGGTAGAAATTAAGAGTTCCCACCCCAATTCTATAATAAGCATTTTCCTTAACACATTCCCTTCCTCAGACCAAGAATGAATTCTCCTATTACTCATATGTTCAATTTTCTTCCACTTTTAAAAGAGTCAAAAATAATTTTTTTTAAAGAAAGTTTAACAGAATTGGTAGTCATTTTTGTAAAAATAATTTACCTCCAACTTTTGAACTACAAATACCATTAATAGTCAAATCAGTTAATCATCCAACAGGATTCACTCTAGGTTTTAAAAGTCAAGCATCAAAAGTTGAAAGAACATTTTATTTTGCAAAAAGGCACAATTTTCTTCTACAGCAAGAAGAAAAGAACTTAATGTATGCAGCACATAATTAATCCTTTAAAAAAATAAATCTTTGTGATTAATGGTTACTGAATAAATAAAGACTAACAGTACTTGAGATGTAGAAGAATGTGGGTGTAACTCCACAAACCTTTCCAAGAATAAACATCTGGTTAAAGGTTAACATACTATTATGTAGTTTACATATGATTAAGCTTATATCTAAAGAATACAATATGAACTCTTTTACAGTAAAGTTTTTTAAGGCAATATAAAGTATGATTGTTTACGATAATGAATCTTCTATATTTCAGGCCACTGTCAAATTATATGGATAACAGCTGAGCAGATTACTAACTCTTCACATACAAAACAAATATTTTAATAAGCTCCTTTAAATTATCTGTTCATTTTAAAATAAAAAAAAAGAATGAAAAACATTTCAAAATGCATTCAAAATTAAGTTATAGCTTATTTTAATAATTGGCTGAAAAATCAGATTTAGCAAAGATATCCAAGAATTTAAATTTTTCCCACTTTAATATAATTAAAAGGAAATTATGCTTTCTATATTGTGCACAAGAGTCCTCATTATGATCAGAATTATCCTTGCAAGAAATAGTAAAATTTCATGAAAACCAAATGAAGCTTATTTGTTTGAATAAAAATTAGACCAATTTAAAAAAAAAAAAAAAAAGAATCTAGAGTGCAAAACTTGAATTAAAAATTCTTCATATAATTTCACCAAGCTGACAATTTGTAATCATAGAAAATGGTTTAAAAGTTTTATTTTGCTCTTAATACATACATTAGGATTTTTTAAATGAATTCATAAGTAATTAGAAATATGACATTTCAAATAACAAGTCACTGAAGCCATATTTTTGATTAAGCTTTCAGTAAATAGGATTTTGAAATCCTAAGCATAATTTATAATACAGACCCTATTTTTAAGGGGAAAGTTAATTTGGTGCCCTCTAACAATGGGGACCAGGACTAAAGAACAAATTGATGATTTACCCTCACCACATAAAAACAATTATAAATATTTTTTTTTAAACTTGTTCTTAAAAGAATATCAAAACTAATATTTGTGGACCAGATGCAGTACATGCCCCGATTGACACCATTTAGTTTTTTTCAGCAATGAGACCATTAAGCCGAATTTTGTGCACTTTTGAGATGCTAAGACTATAAATGATGAGCATATTAGGTTAGTGAAAAAGACTGAGTATGGGACATATGCTGCATCTAAGTCTTATTTGAATCAAAGGGCAATAAAATTTGTTTTAATATATCAAGATTTAAATAATAAACTAATCTTTGTTATTAATGATTAGAAAAATTACAAGATATTACTTCTTTCCAATAAAGAGAGGCAAAATTTATTACTTCACATTTTTTAATCAAATGGTATTAAACTAAAAATCAAACCGATCACAAAAATTAACTAATAAAAACATGCCTTTTAAAATTCTTTCTGGAACAGAAATCTTCCTTTTTGGCTTATTTCTGTTGAGCATGTTTGTGGTTGCATCAATATCGCCATCAACAGGGACGTGTGTGGTGGGAGGGTGCAAATCAAGTTTCCGTTTAACCTGGAAAAAAAGCCATATTTAATATAAAAACAAGTAAAGACTGGCCTACAGAGCAGAGATATCAAAAATACTTATTTGAACATTTTTTTTAAGGATGAAAAATTTTCCACAAAAGCACCTTTTAACTAAAAGGACACTAAAAAATCTATATTTATGTTTGAATAATACATAGGTACAGAATAAGGTCACTTAGAAATTTTTTTTAAAAACAACATGCAATTTCCAATTTTTACAATTAAAATTAAAGTCAATTTGGCTTTCAAAATAAAGGAAGAGATATGAACCAATATACCACAAAAAAAACTTATTTCTAGCAAAAATAAATAAAACAGAATGCTATTTCTTGCATGTTAACCTTTCAAGGAAGAATACGACACAATTGATGTAATTAACCGCAATAAGCGATGTTAACACAATGCATGGAGTATAGTTCGTAAATGTTGCGTAAAAACCATACAAGTACCTTTCTTGCATACAGTGTGTTGTCGGATCATCATGAACTGTCCTTGGAAGGAAATGTTATAACTCATTCCCCCATTTAATACACATTATACAATCTATTTTAAACAAGACATTACTGATATTGCTCATAATATGGTTCTGTTCAGAAGAAAAAAAAAGAGTATAATACTTTCCATCTATTTTCCATACAACAGCTCAAAAGATTGAATTTGAACATAGTTCAGCTACCGAAGTCTTCATTTTAAATGATTTTGTCCTTCAACATAGATCTCTATTCGAAGAAATATTTACTCCTTTAATAATAAAAAGAAAATGGTCACTCTTTGAGGAATCAAATCCAAGCATAACGGAAAAATAAATTAAAGAAATGCAGAATTGTTATCTAACATCTTTCCAATATGTTGAAGAATGGTCCAAAACAAATATCATAGGAAATAACAGATTTCAAATGCAGTTCTTTTTACTTCCTTGCAAATAAATTGGGCAGATATTTAAAATTGAATTGAGTTATTATCGAAAGATGCTCAAGATTGCCTGTTTGAAGAACTTAGAAGATTGGATGTATATATAAAATACGATAAATTAGAACAATGGGAAAATAAACATGTTGAAATTGATAAGAGATGGATGGAAATATTTAATTATTTTAAAAATAAAACACATTCAATATGAAAATTTCGTTAATCTCGTTTAATTTACATTGTACTGCCCTTAAACTAAAGCAGCAGTTAAGTTTTTTTCAATAGGTAATAATTTTAGGACAACTGAGAAATCAATATTGAATGTTGATACTCAAGCTGCAGCACTTCACGTAAAATTCAATATGAAGGATATTTCTTGCTCCTTAATTTCCAATATATAGTTAGAAAATGATATATTGACAAAAAAAAAAAAAAAAAACAATATACATTCAATAGAAAAAATTCTCGTTTAATCAAATTAGTATTAGAGGTAATAGCATGTACACATGTAAATGAATATATGCAATTACCCCTAATAAGTTTAATAATATTAATAGAAACCTAGTTACATTAATACACCTAGATTAAAACTTTAACTACAGACAAAAAATATTGACAAACTTTTGTTGAAATTACCTATGCAAATTAAATTATTTGAATCATCTTAGATCAATTATTTATAATATTACATTATAGATGCAAATTTAATTTGATGAAATGTACTACACTCGCTTACCAAGAAAATAATAATCACACTATTAAATTAGATTAACTTAATTACATTTATTAAATGTATGTTATTCTTGGACAAACTGAAGCTACAATCCCTTGCACCCCTTTTTGGGGTGCAAAACCTTAAAATTATTTTAAATGAGGCAATGCTTAAGAGACATCTGCATATAAATATGAACATTTAATAATAAATAGAAAAACCATAGTGAATAAATATACTTAAAATATCTATTGTATAATGGATCTAAAAATTAAGACTAGGAAAAATTAATATGGTTATCTCAGATATTAAAATTGCTGCTTCACACTTAGGATTGATAAAGTATGGTTGATTACGTGTTTTATATATATTGAAGTGTTTTAAATATATTGAATGCAATCAACTCATGACAGGCTTTACAAATAAAATTAAGATTTTAAAATATAATGCAAGGTGTTATCCTACTACATCTTTTTCTTAAATAAAGTAAAATGCCAAAATAATTTCATTTGTACCATAAAAAAATACCTAATTGTTAACTTTACCATCAGCACTATTCAGAATATTAATGATTTAATAAAAAAAAAAAAAAAAGCTTAAGTAATATTAAAAATAAAAATTTGATAAATATTCTTATTCGTGAACAATTTTTTTAAGTAAAAAAAAGATTTTATTATCACAGTTGTAAGAGGGGGGGGAACGGCTTATCAAAATAAATCGGGTTTATGTTAATGGTGCTTTCCAGCTTTCACAAGACATCCAGTCTTTAAAAACAGTTTCAAGATTCTAATTTTTATAAAATATGTTGTAATCATAAGAATTAAAATAAATTAAAACATTTGATTTGCTTTATAATATATACTTATGTATCATTGAGAAGAAAGAAATCAACAAATTACAAGTTTATAAAGCGTAGAATACAATGCTCAAGCAGTGAATGTTTTACTGTAGGTTATTTTAAAATGCAACTGGAAAGTACTTATTCAAGATAAAAAAAAAAAATTATTTTGAAGTCACTGCTACGAAATCACACATATAAGGCAATAAACTAAAAGTAAAAATTTTAACTCAAAATACAAATTACTATCCAAGAAATACAGTTGTTTCCGAGGAAATTATTGGCGTACAAACTACACACATAAGCGGCATTTTCACATGAATGTAATATTTCCTCTGTAATATTTCTCATATATTTTAAATTTATTTATATTCTTGCATACCTTACAGTATAGTTAGTTCAATTAATGACAAATATTCCTTTCAGTCCCTATTAATAACATAGATAAGCAAACTTGTTTATTTTTCTTCCGAAGGAGGGAGGAAAAGAGAGAGCTTCCATTTCGGAAAAGAAAATATTTGCACACCATACAATTGTTATATACTTCCTTAAGATAATCTAAATTATCTGCATATCATACAATAGGTTTCTCCATGTTCAGGAGGGGAGGGGGTCAATATTCGCTCCGGAGGTACCTCTAATTCTAGTCTCTTTAGCGAACTTACGTCAGGCGCTGTCACATAACATATGCTATTATAATATAAACATAGCAAAATGACATGAATTTAAATTTAAAAGAACATATTGTAAAATACCTGAAAAAATGATGGCGGTGTTTTGGCCAAATAATAGTGGTCAGGCGTCTGGCCGAATTCATCCATCAGAATCGGTGGGTTTTGTGAAGTAGCATCTCTCGTTGATTCGGATGAACTCGGAAATATTTCTTTAAAATTGGGAGTTTTAAGAGTAGCAGCATCATACGAATTGGATTTATTTGCTGCAATTAATCGAGACATGATGGCGTATCTTCGAATCAAAATTACAATCTGAACATTAAATTTAGTTTAGCAGATGATAATAAGATTGGGTTTCATATAAAAAATTTATAGAAAATATGACATTTTTCGGTGAAATATGAATTTCGAGGTGTACATAGAGTCTTTTTAAACGTCTAGATAGCAATCACATATTCAGATGATAGATCGCAGAGCCGATGCTTTTGGATATTAAAACATTACTCTCATCCTACGCTCTCCCCTAGCTGTGTTCACGATGGCAACCAGAGAGAATTAAACTGCTGTACATCCGTGACAGCTCTCACTTCTCCCGTTATAAACAGGAAGGGGGAGGGGGGAGAAACAACAATAGACAGTCAGGCAGTTTCCTTGACGGATGGTTGGACTTTACGGCAACCCTCCTTTTCACAACCAATGAAATTCGTGCATTTTTTACCTTTTTTTCTGTGTTCGCGCCAAGAAAAGATAGCCAAAAAGTTAAGGGGAAATAAATGCGGGAATTTTAACAATATTGTGGGACCCAAAAGATATCGATAATTTTATCTCGAATGCAGGGGTGCAAAGTTGAGATATAGACATTAAATATGGACAAAGAAATATATTTGAAATTTTTCAATTGTTGACAATGTGCCTCTTCATTTTAGTATCCATGATTTTAATTTTATATTTTAGAATTGAAAAAAAAAAAACTTTCATGAAATTAAAAAGAAATGGCACTGTAATTAATAATCAATTCAGTAAGGCCATTTTACACTAACACCAGGTTCCAATAATGTCTGAGAATAATTTTCCTCCTTTTTCCATCTGGATCTTTATTGTCAATAATTGTAATAATAATGTGATCTTTATCGCATATGAGTCCCCTTATATACTACGAAATCCTTGAACTAACTGAAAATTCCGTAGTGACTAAATTTTTTATTATATATTCCCTTATTATTTTATTTATTATCAGATCAAACTAAATATTTATCTCGAATTTTGCATAACATAACTCTTAAAACAACATTACTGAGCTAATTTTTCCCACTTGAATTATATAATCAACAATATCTGAGAATAAAATGGACTTCATTGTTGTGTAATACCTGGAAACATTTCAAACTAATAAACTAATTTTTATTCTATGCAAACAAATATTAAACTGTTAGGCTCAGAAATTCGATTTAAAATCTCTCATAAGTAGGATTTTCTTTCCTTTTCACAGTGAAAAGCATTGTTTCAAACAACGCTTTAGGCATAAATATGAAACAAGATCTGATTTTAAAATGCTCAACTCAAATTATTATCGTCCATTTTTGATCAATGAGAGTTCTCCGTGATGAAAATTTAAGAAAATTTTAAAAACTTGAGAAATCAAGTAAAGTCCGAGTTTAATAGCTTGTTTTTCATTTCTTCTATGCGTCACTCTCTGTAATTTGTATATATGACCCAGCGGCGTACACGAGAGGTTCTACCTTCCCCCCTTCTCCTCCTCCCCAAAAAAGAAGTATGTTATGTCATTGATACGACCGTTTTTGCTTATTTGCTTCCTTTACTGTTCCTGGTTTAATGGATTACAAATACCAGGAGGCAATGGAACAGTTTATATCCTAAAACTGTATGAAAGACATTCATTTCTAAAATGTAAAATTTTCTTTCGTTACTTTGCTATAAGCACAGGACAAAAAAAATCAAAATTTAATTTATTTCATCTACGACATTTATTTTCTCAATAGATTATGTCTACATTAGTATTCATCAAATTTTGATCAGAGATTTATCTCTTAATCTGAAAATATTGGAAGGCAGATGTAATGCCAACTTGTATAAGAAATATATTTGTACTGATGAATTTTTTTTAGAAGTGTTATTATTATTTTGTCAAAAATTTAATTAGTTTAGTGAGAGTTTCAATTTATAGGATATATAATATGATACACAGAAAGCGTTTGATAAAGAAAAATTAATTCTGGAGACAGAAAGAGACGAACACTCCAAAGAGTTTACAATATCTCAATACTAGGTTCATTATTGAATTTGACACATCTTGAATCATTATGTTACTAAATTGTACTTTTTTTTTTTAATTATAGAAATATGATTCTTAGTAAGAGATTTGAACCACCTGTAATGGAAGTCATTACACATTATCTATTAATATTCCAATACCAAAGCTTGAATAGCTGGCATCAGTATAACGTTATTCTTGCTTGTTTGTATTAAGTATTGCTAACCTTTTTCTTCCTCCTGACACAGTAGTAGCTTTCTCCTCTTTTCATGAATCTGAAAAAATCGGAAACACGTAACTGGATTTTTTGCACCACACTCACCAATCATTCATCCTTTCCTTTCTTCCTTTTTTTCTAAAGTTATTAAGAGTAATTTCCTTGCAAATTCAGCTTAAAGATAAATATCGTTCTGTATTTCAACAAATCTGCATTGAGATAACAACTAATAGTAACCTAATCAGAGCATCATCATATCTATATGGGAAAAAAAATAGGTTTTACTCTCATCATAACAATGAGCAGAAGAATTTCTTGGATACCTGCACAAAAATGATTAAATTTATATTTTCAGTTTATTTACTTACGTTTTACTAGTTTTTTCAACAACTTTGTTTGCTGAACACATGAAAAAAGTAAGTACAGCCCTACATATTAAATCATTATAGTCAATTAAAACATCTGTGCCGAAATAACTTTTTTTTATCCGCATCTTTAGTTTTACATGCGGCCGCGGTATCCTAGGGGTCATGGTCTCGAATTCGCAGCTTGCGTTGTTTCTTCCAGTCGTGGGATCGAGCACTGAAGCTATTGAAGACCCATCGTGTAGCGGACCTGATATGTTGTGGAGCTAATGTACGCTAAATCTCTTGGGGCTTCCACATTCTTTGGCATGTTGTGGAAGTTCGGAGAGGGAGGTGCCAATTGAGGATTATCAGTTGCGTGCTCAGTACTCTTGACTGAGGTTCAAAATTACGAGATCCATCCCCATGATGCTTCTAAATCGGACGTTAATGTACAATCAGAATCTAGTTTTACATTTTTTTAATTAATAATTTTGTTCTATTATTATTAAGTGTTGTAGATACATGACAACATCTAAGAAAAAATACAACAGTGCATTTTTTTTAAATACATTGAAAAACCATTTGAAATTTTTGTCTTAATTGTGTACATTACTCGGAATGGTTACCTTTCTTTCTAGCCTATTTGTACACATACTTTGCATATCATCTTTATTTTCAACTAAAAAACTGAAATGTTACACCTGTATTATAATTTTTTTTAATTTTTAGGCTTTTGAGTTGATGCTCTTAAATAGATTTTCGTTTGCTTATGTTCTTTCTTTTTAAACAAAATAAATGTTTAAAAAAATCGTGAATATCACTAGCACTCAATTTAAAGGCAATTTTTTTTTTCAGTTGCTATGTTATCGATGACATGTTTAGATAAAAGAGAATACTCACTGATTTTGATAGCCTAATCTGAAGGAGAAAAGAAGAAGGACATCCACACACAATGCTTTATTTCATATGAACAAAAGTTATTTAGAGAGTTATTCGAAACCATGTAACAACGACATGAATTCTCATCCGTTAGTTAGTTGTTGTTGTTGTTTTTATCCAATTGAGAAACAGAATCCTTTTACAATATACTCAAACCGCATTACAAGGTATCTCATATTTGTACTGAAACTAGTCACTCAAATAGCTTCCATGAATTCCTAATAATTTTTATAATGCGATAAAAAGTACTCATTCGTCAATGATGTGATCTGAATGGTCTTTAGCATGTGACATAGCAAGTAGTGATTGCAAGTTTACCGACTTTTTCTATTACCAATAATTCGATATAATTTTCAAACAAAAACGGTATACCGATAAATTACCGAGAATTATTTAATCATAAACATAAAACAGTTTTACGGAACACTTTTACAAAAAGCTTATTTCTGTAAAAGTGTTCCATAAGCAACAGTTTTACTTGTTATTTCTGATAAAATTACATTTGGATCAAGAGAAAAAAAAATTGGCTTTGCCAATTTTATTCCATTTTATTAATATGTGCTAACATTTTTTTTTTTTCTGTTAAATTCTCTAAAAAGTGGAATTATGCAAAATGAATGTTAATTTGCTTAAAGTAAGTGGACTTCCGAGCTTCAGGCTTCTCAGACGCAATTACTATTAAGAAAAGAAAATATTTTCTTCAAATTTCTGATGTATTTTTATTTTCATAAGTAAAACATTCTAAAATTCAAAAAGTTGTCAATGTTAAAACAAAAAGAATGAGAACACATGATTCTGCCAAAAAATCAATTATTAAATAAAATATTAAAATAAGAGCAAACGACAAATTATTAAAGCAGACAATAACATTCCATTCGAATGTTAAAATAAAACCGGATGATAAAATATTAAATATATCTGTGATGTACAAGTAAATATATACTTTAAGAGAACAAAATGTAGTTATTATAATCATAAAATAATATATTGTAATTATTTTGAACCTAACACCATGTATCCTTTATTTTATGCCAACGAATTTTTGTTCACGCTATTTTCCCAAAATAACAGCATGTTAACTTATAGCAATAAAAAATCATAATTATAAGACGTTTTATTTCATATTTGAAATTCAATTCAATTCATTTCATATATGAAATAAATTGAACTTAAATACAATCTTTTCCAATGAAAACAACAATAAAATATATAATTAAAAGCTCTATCTATATATTTGTGATTAGTAATATTTACGCGTGAATAATCTTTTCCGATGCAAATAATAAAATATGTAATTTAATACATTATCCATATTTGCCAACATGTTTTAAACAATATGTACGTAAAAAACATATATGATCAACACTTCTAATTGTGTTATTGCCATAGAATACGCATTTGAAGATTATATATATATATATATATATATATATATATATATATATACGTATATGTTCATAATTTTCCGAATTAACAGTGAAAATAATGTAGAATTACCAGTCATAATTTGAGACTGAATTTCGCAATTTACCGGTATTGCAATCCCTTATTGCACCCCAATACTGTGATATGGATCCCAATTATAAAATATGTACAGTAATTTCTCTTCATTCTGGCATTCGACAGAGATACGTTATATAATTCGGCACCCATAGAAACCGTTCGCTTCCAAATTTTTTCTTGAGTTGTTGACGTTGACCTCCAGGTAACGACAGAACTAGTTTTTTCGCCCAGTGTTTTAATGTACTGTCCGTTTTCATTACAGTACAGTGTTTCTTGTTTTCTAATAAATTACATTATCATGTTTACGCAATACAATTTCATTGTACTTGCAGTATACTCTACAGTGAAATATTCTCGAAGCCCAGCAGGTTTTCTTCTAGTGTTAATATACAAATAAGCATAAGCATGTGCTAGAGCAGACCTGTCCAACCCAAAAGACTTTGCGGGCCGCTTTGGAAACACATTTTATTCCAGCGGGCTGCATTATATATATATATATATATATATATATATATATATATATATATATATATATATATATATGGGGGGGCGCAAGTGATGAATTCGATGCCGATTCAAATTCCCATGATAGAAACTACTACAAATTTCACCATTCGAGTCGCAGGAAACGACTAATCATCCAGAATTGAGAACATCATTAGAGAAATCAAGAACATTCTGCTATAAATTAAAAGAAATTACATTTTATTGAATTAAATATATTTACACGAAATACAATTTTAAAAAAACTGCCCTGCAGTTACAACATAACGCTGAGGCTAAATTATGTATATATAATTATATATGTAAAGACTCTCTTTTAAATAGTTTAACTAGTACTAGTACTTATTTAATTATGTTTATAAAACAGTCGAAGCCAATTTAATTTTTAAGTAATTATTTTATTGTAGCGGCGAGAGAGACCATTTCCACACGGCAGGAGTTTCAAATTTCGCCGTTCGATACAGATTATGAGTGCAACAGAGTAAAAGCAAGAGTAAGCAAGAGCGGGCGTTTTGCCGTGTTTTTAGTTATATAGGAGGGAAATTTTCTCTAAAGACGTCACAGAACATGTGGTATGAATGGAGGATTTTCGAGAGAATCTTAGTGCAGACCTAAATACTGGAGCCAGGGGAACAGCTGACATTGCAGATTTTAAGAGCGTGTGATTGCATAAATTAAAGTTAAAAAGGAATGGAATCCGGAAATAAAAATGAACCGCTATACTTTTAAATAAGAGAATGGGAAAAATTAGGAAATTAAAATAATATTGTGAGAAACTAATAGGAATTAAAGTTAAATCATTACATACATACATATATATATATATATATATATATATATATATATATATATATATATATATATATATATGGTGGGTGTGAGTGTGATGAGTTTGATTTATTAACTTTTTAATTTTGACTCTTTTAACTCCAATTCAAATTCTCACGTTAAAAAATTCTACTTCTTTCACCTCTCGAGTCGCGGGAAGCGACTAATCCATCCACTACAGAAATAAAGAACATTATGCAAAAAATGAAGAAAAGTTATATTTTATTGAATTAAATGTATTTGTACGAAATATAATTTTAAAAACTGTCCTGAAGTTACAACACAATACTAGTGCTAAAATATTAACGATCAAAAGACACCGAACAGTCAATATGTATGGAACCATACCCACATTCTGGATCAAATATATAAGGCTTACTGCAGACAGACCGGTTACTGCTATGTCGCATGATCTCTCTGTGATTAGCAATGCATGCCTGGGCTCTTCAGAGGGTTTGCTGGTTAAGTGTACATTGTGTATCACACACTCACTCAACACGGCCCGTGCTTTTTAAAATGAGCTCAAATTGGTAATTGTTTCTGAGCAACAACAAGGAAAAAGAATTGTGATAATAGTGGAGTCAATATACTGAGATATTTTCATAGCAATAGTATGTCATACGAATGACTCATAGTGGCATGTTCTTTGGTACTGTTATGTACAATAAGTTTAAATTTGTGTTCAGATGACTCAGCTCCTTGAGCCACAGATTGATACCGGGTAAGCCACATGCGGCTCGTGGGTTAGCCTGGCCTGATATAGTGATTTAAGTATTCTATTGACTAGAGTGATTTAGTATTGACGCTCGAAAATCCGGCGCGTGTCAGATTAAAGTTGGTTTCTTTAACATTTTAACATACTGGTAGAATTTTAAATTCACTATTTATATAATTCCCTCATATATTTAATTACATATCACTTCTTGGTAATCAGATAGTAGCCCTTGCATTGTTTAATTATTAGATGTTTATGAGTATCACCGAATGATAAGACACTTGTAATTATCCGCTTATGTTTATCACCGTGAAAGAAGGAGATGTACAATCTAATTTTAATATATGATTTAATCTGAAACCATTAGCTTTTCAACTAATGCAAAGCAAAAATAAAATCAAGTAAACAGCAAACTATTTTGTTTTTATTTGCAGATCGTAATTATTGATGTGTGTTTAAAAAAATTTAAGTAATCTTTTGTTCCAGATTTTAACATCCCATAATATTTGATCGATTTTACAGAGTTCATTATTCGTCTAAATTGACTCAGAATGAATGTACTTGAAATACTTTTAGAAAATTGAAACATAAGTAGGAAAAAAAAAATACACTCAGATTCAAAGACATATTGACAGAGGAAATCTGGAAGATATAATTTTATTAGTGAACAATATCTTGACTACCGTGCACATTAGATTATCATGAAAAATTCTGCTGAATATTAAAACTAGTTAACTCAAAATTCTACGTACTGATGCATTTTTTGGAAAACGTTTTTTCTTTCCACAAATTTCTGAATATTTTTTTACTTAAACATTCCATACCCTTTTACATCTTCATTTACGAATGAGATTAATATATGCTATGTTTATTCACTTGAATTTCTCAAATTGAAGTTATCGACATTTTTGGGACATGTTGATAATATCACTATGCAACCAAATTTTAGTAATATAAAAATTGAAATATGAAGGCAGCTAAAATAATATCTATTTTTGAAGACAGAGGACATTGATAAAACAAGTTGATGTTACCAATTAGTGCTGTCATCTATTGCACAGCGGTAAATAAATTTGACACTGATTCATAGTTTAGTTTTGATGTGGCGGTCATTTGCTCCCAAATTAAAATTTTATTGCTAGCGCGTCCGTTTGTCACTGTTGTAGAAAGCTGGATTCATCATTATACACTAGAAACTGAGAAACAATCAAAACAATGTATTGCTTCTAGTGAACCTGCTCCAAAGCTGGCGAAGACTGTCTCATCAACTTGAAAAGTTATGGTGGCGGTTTTTTGGGATGCAATGGGCCCCATATCCATAAATTTCTCAGAAAAAACTATCACTGGGCAACATTACAATGATTTATTCCATTCCGGACACAGTATCTTTTTAAATCACCCTCGTAATATTTTAAACTAACAAAAATGTCAATTAAAAATAAAATGACTGATAATAATAAGGTAAACAATCAATTAAATTGATACATATAAGAAAAAAGTTGTTGAAAAAGTAATTCGGTTTAACATGTGAAAACTAAAAAAAACTATGCAACCTTTATCTATAAATGGAAAGTCATATATTAAGTAGGAAGTGCAGATATTTTAAAACATTATTTTTAATGATATGCCAATTTTTGATAACAAAAAGAATAAAACAAATGATTACGCTATACAAGTCAAATTATTCAATTAAATATTAAAATAAGAGCAAACGATAAATTATTGAAGTGGGCAATAATTTTATTTCCAGACATTAAAATTACAGCAAGTGATAAATTATTAAATTGAATATGTGTCTACCTTTGGGGCACATAACTTTTTTCAAAAAGAAAGAAAGAAAAAGAAATTTTTATGAAACATTTATGATTTTAGTTACAATGGTCAATAAAATGGTAATTTCAAAAATCATTTTCATAAGTTTTTTTTTTTATTTTATTTTTCAAATTTTGGCCATATTTGGTTAAAATTTAGTAAAAATTGTCATTTACACTATAGTTCATAACAAATTCTGATTTATATATTTCACTTTTTGTTTCAGTAATATATTTAATGTACATATAACAGAATTGTGAAGCAGAAAAATGCAGTTATCTTTTAAACTTACTGATTCGCATCGAAACTTATAAACACAACATGATTTTACAAAAAAATATATGACTTTTTTTTTTAAAATAAAAATAGCTCCAAAATAAATAGTTATGTACTTAAAAGCTATGTTTGAGGTTCACAACATACTTAGAGATATACAAAACATTGTGGTAAAATTTAATTCGAATATATGAAATACTTTTTTAAGAAATGAGATTTTTCGTAATAAAAAAAAATTAAAATCGCAGTTTTCCAGAAAATGCAATTCTATAAATCAAAATTAAGTGAAGACATAGTTGCAAGATATACCTACAAAACTATAATAAATAAATAAATGAAATAAATTTCTGAATTTAAAAAGTAAATTGTGCAATTCACATCGTTTAAAAATGAAGAAACAGCTGTTTAAAATGCATTGTTTACTTATCTATGGCTTAGTTTCAGTCTTGAAAAATTCCACTCCCGGGGTCACTTTCAAATGAACTTCCACTTTAAAATTTGCGCTATAACTTTGTTTTTCTAGCTACCCTATAAAAAATGCAAACCATTTTTGAAATTGTAAATATGTGGGCTCTAATAGAAAGTAATAAAGAAACTTTCGAAAATTTTCGCAAAAACGGTGATTTTTGGGTAGGCACATATCTTAAGTTAAATGTAATTATTGTTACCGTAAATCAAAATTGAAATAAATCTTTATAAATTAATTGATTCTTAATACTAATACTTCAATGAGCGACTACAATTCAAACTGAAACTATTGTAAATCGGTTGGAAGAAATCAAATTAGTTTAAACAAATCACGCACATTTAACACTTTATTTTGAAAAGTGATCAGAGACAACATTTTGTGGTTGTACGAAAACAAAATCCCCTTTGGGGACTAATAATTGATACATTCATATCTAGGTAGATATGTAGCTTATAAACGTTCGCATTTATAAGCACAACACGAGAGTTATTGGGGTCAGACCTCGAAATCTTCAACATCGGACAAGAGACAGGGACCACACCTGAGCTGATACGTCACTCTCCAAACTTCTACACCACACCACCGTGATGACTCCTGACAAACTTTCAAGTACATCAGCCCCGCTACACGGAGGGCCTTTAGAGGAATCAGGACTTGATCCCGCGACTGAACAACACCAGTCATGATTATGAAATAACTTTACACGTAAGAATCAATGAGCTAGTTAGTTTTTACCTATAAGTTGATTGTCCTATGTTATAAAGGAGAACAGGCTTTCTTAATAAATTATTTTTTAATTTCATATGCAATTCATTGAACTACGATTTCATATTTCAGTTGAATAAATAGCAGATATTCGACTTTGAATATTATTCAAAACTAGAAATTAATTAACAAATCTTTTTCACACAATAGTATATTTGTCAAAAAAAATTTTTTTTTTTCAAATACGAAAACTTGCTGTTGGTTTTATAACGGAGAATAGTGGGACACATATAAGTAATTTAATGTTTAGGATATTACTAAACATAGGAGTTTTTTTTGATAACTAATCATAAAAAAATCATCAAAATGTAAATTGTATTTACTGTTTAAGAAATTTATTTTAATGAGAAAATCTAAATTTTTGAAATTCTTTTAAAAAGATGTGAATCGGTGAAAATAATTTTTTTAACTATGAGAGAGAACACAAATCCAAATTTATTTTTTAAAAATTAATCTGTTTATACTAACACATTATTTATGTAAGTCATTTAATTGTCCAAATGTATTTTATGAAGATCCTAAAAAAATAGCTATTGATTGAGATCTATCTATACAGGCAATAAAACAATAGTCAGTGCTAAAGATTCATTGAATGTAATCCCAAAATAGTTTTGTAGCTCTCGAATCACTTGTGATTTTGGAATTAGGAAGGATAACGAACCAAGGCGCTTTTATTGAACGCGGAAGTACATAAAACAAAACCCTAAATCTAGATGAAGTTAAAACAAGACTAAACTAAATTAAAAACTAAAAGATTGGAATTTACTATTTTCAGAAAAAGGAAAAAGTGATGAACAGGTTTATATCACAAAGAGAGAAGAATTTGAATGGAATCACTTTATTATTTCTGATCATGAGAATTTTATAGTGCTTATTTTTGTATATTTTATAAAAGTAATCAGCATTATGGATCGCGATGTAAAAATTTATCAGATGATAAAAAACGTGCTAAATTAAAAAAAAAAAAAAAAAAAAAGAAGGTAGATGCTATAGGTGTTTTAAATTTCATTTATCCAAAGATTGCATAATTAAAGTTAATCGTGAAAAATGTTTGAGTTCTTCACACATACAATTATTCTGCCCAGAACAAGAACCCAATTTACAATCAGAACAACAAAAGAATGAAATAGTTGTAGGAACTTCGCATTCACAATATTCTAATTCTACTATTTTACAAACTTCCAATGTTCTAGCGCCATCAGAAAATAAAACCTTAAACATAAGAATATTGTTGGATTCGGGAAGTGAAAAAACATTCGTTCAACGAGAAGTAGCAGAAGCTCTGAATTTAAAACCGATGAGTAAGGAAAAACTGATACTGTGTTCATTTGGGGAAAACAATCCTAAGCCTTCTGAGTTCGATTTGGTTCAACTGCTGCTGAAGAACCCTCATAACCCAAACAAAGTGATTTCGATTGAGGCATTAACCACTCAACATATTTCTGGCGCCTCTTTGAGTTCACAATTTATAGTAAACAAAATAAAGAGGTTAGCTGTAGTCCATGGCCTTGAACCGGCAGACTCTGGTAAGGGAAAAATTCAACTTTTGCTTGGTATGGATTTTTTCTGCGAATTAGGGGTGCGCCTATCTATTCGCTCAAAAAAGTTTATTTGGCAATGTTATACTCTATAACAAAAAAACGACGCACTAAGAAGGAGTTGCCCGATTATAATAATACTAGCTGATTCCCGCCCGCTCCGCTGGACAGACAATAATATAATATTTTGGAACCTATACGTAACATATTAAGAAAATTTTCAATTTTTAAAGCTTTAATGATAATCTAAATTTATAATTTTAAAAAATTGATTGTCTGTAATAATGGTTAACATCGACATTCAAATATATCAGAAAAATAAAATATTTCAGTAAAAAGTCACCGCATATATATATATATATATATATAATGTAGATAAAATTCATTCCGCCGTATACATGTTACACCTAGTATTGCCAAAGATGAAACATTTTGTCAGAAGAGTCATCATGTGCTTAGCTTTCAAATGAAATATTATTTGGTATTTTTCCATTTCGCACGCGCAAATCTCACCAAGTAAACTTAATTGGTGACAATACACATAGAAAAAAATATATTCCGTTTGGCGTCGGTCGTATCATTTTTGGCGATAAAGTTGCCAAAAATTACATAATCAATGGATAAGAGTAGATTAACGGATGGAAATTACGTTTTGGATCAGTCTTCTGTAAAATCCGTTCTTAGTGAGCGTCTACATCGCAAAATGAGTAACTATGCTAAATTTCAAGTCAATCGGTTATATAGTCTAAGAGATCTCGTGATGAGTCAGTCAGTGGTATTTCGCTTATATATATATAGATTTCGTATACAAGACATTGGATCGAACATGCAAATGATTAAAATTTGGTGTACAATGACTGAATAGCGGGAGCTACAGCGCATCAGAACTGCGCATTCAGCAGGTGTCTATAAGAAGCAATTCTCAATCTGATGGTCAAATTTTCTGTTGCATTGCGATTTAGGATACTTTTCAACGACTGAAAAAATGCCTCGCCGCAGGATTCGAGCTCATTACGAGTAACTGTGAGAGTTTGAAATAGGTCGTATCATTGGATTGAAAGAAGCAGGTTGGGCAAATCGGAGAATCGCTCGTCATATGGGTCGAATCGATGCGGCGATTAGAAGATGCCGCCAAGAATGGGTGGATAATGGCGGATTTCAGCATCATGATGGTAACGGTCGAGCTAGGGACACAGCAGATAGGGAAGATAGAGTGATTGTCAGATTAGCTGACACAGAACCTTATTTATCCTTATCAACCATCAGACGTGTTACCCGCACTCAAGTGTCCACCATGACCATTCACAGATGACTGAATGAGCGAAATCTTCCCTCGCACCGACCACTACGCCACTCACTCCTCCACACTGTCGAGCCAGATTACAGTGGCTCGATCCGGTTAGAAGGATACTGACTGGGGACGTATAGTGTTTAGCGACGAATCCCGCTTCCAATTGTGTCCTGACCGATCATCAAAGACGTATCTGGAGATGCTCAGGGCAGATCCTGCTTTCACTATTGCACGCCACACAGGCCCTCAAACAGGAGTTATAGTCGGGGTTACGTTCCGAGAACTGATTAAAAACAAACACATTTTCTTAAAAAAAATTCCACCTGAGCAATTTAATTTTTACTAAAATTATAAATGAATGTATAGCACAAAACGAAAAGAAACAAAACTTATATTATTTTCACTAAAACCAAACTTAATTTAATAAATGTCTCGCTCATCGTTGCTCAGTACAAACAAATGAGAACATTTATTGGTTGAACGATATTTCCTTCTTTATCAGAACATTTTTATTATTGAGATCTTTTGCACCTTCTATCGTCTTTAAAAAAAATCTGTAATTTGAGTTTGTTTGCTCTGTTTCTTACAAGTTCATTGTAGATTTCCATGTATGGAGATAGATAATTTTGCTACTCCTAGTTTAGTTTAGTTTTTATTAACGTCGCACTAGAAGCAACGCTAGGGCTATTGGCGACGGACCTCGTAATTTTGAACACGGTCCCCCTCTCCTAACATCCACACCACACCAACGGGAGAACTTTGGGCCCCGACAGATTTAACTTGCATCAGCCCCGGCTTGCTACTCCTAGTCAAATTTTCAATTTCTTTCAGCGGAAAGGTCTGCGTTCAAGAAAAATGATTCAAGATTTGTAGCCAAGCATAGGCCTTCTAGTTTCCAGTCCACGGATATGAAAAGAAACAAAAAAGATCCTTCCCCCGGCGGGCCCTCGACTGTGATCGCATTTCGTAAAAGATCGACATATCCCACTTTAACCTATTACAGGGATGGGGAATTGTTTTGGCTCGGGGGCCACTTTGTGGAAGCGGAGGTTTGAGGTGGGTCGCATTTTTTAAAATTATTGCATTCATTAGTTAACTTAACATTTCAGAAAAAAAGTATAAATTGTAGCTCAAAGATCAATAAATACGAAATAAATAAAATAGTGGCAGTTTTATTCAATTTATTTTTTTGTGTTAAATTCATATAATCTATAGCTGCAAGCACATTTATTTTTAGAATAAGTTTAGTGAGACAAATGTATCCTATTACACTTTTTTTTAAATCAGAAGTGAGGTTGCTTGTTGAGATTCTTATCACTTCCTGCAATTTAATGTTCGTGAAAGAGTATCTTTATTTACTGTTGTTGATTTTCAAGCAAGAAAAATTTTGCTCACAAATGTATGTCGACCCAAATACAGAGAACATTTTCCCAGCAAATTTCTTCATACATGGAAGTTTTTCAGCAGACAAAAATTTGTAAAGTCAATTAATGTCACATTATTAAACATTTCTTTCACAGTGGGATCTGATTGTATGTCAATAAACTCAAGCTGCAGCTCATCTGGTGCAGTGTCAATATCAGCAGTGATGGGATAAGCGAGCGAATTGAAATAAAGCTAAATTTTCGTGAAGTCTTGAATCTTCTTGCTTGAAGATCAACTACAGATGATCACTAATCTTCGCGGAAATCTTTTCAGGCACTTTCAGTTTTCCTAATAAAGGAAATCGATAAAAATCGCCTTCTACTGTTTGCCTTGCAAATAGACCTAATTTTGTTTTGAATGATTTTACGCAGGGGAAGAGAATCTCTGTTCAAGGTTGATTTTTCTGATGGTCACTGTGGGTCACAAAAAATTTCTTTGCGAGCCGCTATTTGCCCAACCCTGTCCTATTAGAAATTTATCTAAACATTTTCATGTAAAGTCACTGTCACACCCTTTCACAAATGTGTGACCAAAACGAATGTAATTCAAGAATACAGATTTATTTATGGATTAACGTTTTGTCTTCATCGTTTGTATATTCCTTTTTTGATGACGGAGTAAAAAAAAAGTTATTTTTTTAAATACTTCTTTTAGGATATGTTTTGATTTATCTGAGTCGTGTTAAACACGTCAAAACAATCGTCGTAGGGTGTGTCCTATGACAGCTACTATAGTTTGTAATTTCTTCTCATTATTATCCTAAGTTAATTTTGTATTTTAATGTGTTGAAAAAAATTCATGTTATTTAATGCTACAAAGGTTTTCGCTATTTTCTTATCGCGTTAGAGCAAAACAATGTTACAAGTTGCAGTGTTATATGATCCATCCATACCTATTTCAAACATGTAACAACTACTTTAATTTATATCCCCCTTAAAACTTAATTTTTTTTAAAAGTCAAACACAAATTTCCTTCCCAACAATCTTTTTCAACCAATAGTAATTCAGCTTATTCCCACTTCAAATCCATCAAGCGTTCTTTCATTTTCGAAACCACATTCGGGCAGTTTCATCCCATCTGTACTGCTTTTCCTTGCAACACCTATAATCTTGACCGCTACAGAAGTTCTCGCCACTGCAGTGGTGTTTAGGAAATAGATTTTTCTTACTTTCTCTTGTCCCCTCTCCCGTAAGGCAAGGTGTTATAAAATGCTCAATTTCTGTATTTTCCCTTATCATAAGACCATTTTTGGTCCATTATGTTTCATATTGTTAAATTTTAACTATCACTATCTTTTTTTTAATATCGATCTTGCATTACGAAATCAAATAAGAAAAACCCGAAATACTTATATTAAGGGCAGAAAAAAACAAAAAATTAAAAATTTGAAAAAAAAATTGTCTTTTACCTTTCTCTCATCCTTTTTTTTGCCTTCTGCTGTGTTCTGCTCTGTGCTTCGGCACAGTGTTATTTGTCTGTTTTTCCTTCTTAATGTTTCAAAATGAAACAAGAGTAAAACGTACTCGAAGGATTTTTTGATTGTTGTTGTTGCAGTAGTGTTATGTAAGGACTCCCACAATTTATCCTATCGTGTTATAGCGAACCCATGTTTTAAGATACCGTGCAGCAAAAAATGATTACTTGTATTTCAGAGATTTAATTATCTGGTAGGGCCTTGCCTTTCAAAAAAGGTCCCGTTTGTATAGTGATTATATTTCCTTTTGTAAAAGTAAAATATATATTTGATTTTTTTTAAGCTATACATTTATGTGGTAAAAATGGTAAAAAAAAAATAAGAACGGAATGCATAGCAGTACTTTTTTTTCTTTTAAAATCGGAAATATTACCCGGCATTTGTTACGAGCAACACCCAAACAAGAATGACTTTTAGATAATAAAATGCAAAAAAGACCTATAAGAAATTTTTGAACTTGAAAATTCTTTATATAACATTACTTCAAAATACCAATCCATATACGTTTTATAAATTATTTATAATAAATTTTTATATATTAAATTAATCGTTTTCTTGTTTTGTATTAGATCAAAATTCATATGCATGCAAAAGTTCTGAGTATAAGTAATTGGCAAAATGAAAACGGAATAATATTTATTTCTAATGTTCATGTTTCTGTAATACTTATTTTTTTTTAAAAAAAAAAAACCGTTACACTTCTGAAAACTGAAAAAAAAAAGGATTTTTAAAAATAAAAAAAAGTGATTAAAACATGCACTTGGAATATTTTTTTTTTTAAATCTAAGAACAAAAATTAAACGGTAAAAGGAATTTAATTCATAAGTATTTCTTTTATCTAAAGGGTGTAATCAAGAGGCGTATACAAATTGGCAATGCTTGTGATTCATCAGTTAAAGATGATAAGCTATTAAAATCCTTTTCCCAGTAATAAGATACAACATATGTTCCCGATTCTTAAAATATGTATGGAATGTAGTATTCTGTCCGTTTTAGAGTTTAAAAATTTCAAGTTATTCGAAAACTTTGTGAGCAGATGCTAAAAAAATGCTTGAATTTTTTTTTCATTAGAAAGGAGTTAATTCTTTTCATTGAGCTCAGAGTAACCCTCATACTATCAAAATTCTCACTAAATTACCCATAAAAGCTACTTCTGCTGACAAAACCCAATGCTATCAATAGTCACTGGACAATAAAAAATCTTTATATATCGGGCTTTCACAATCCTTTCAACGGGATCGTCGGATTGAAAAATCTAACTTGGATGTTCTTTCCAAGCAGAGGAATTCACTTTGTTCGCTCTCTCTCTGTGCGTCCCCCCTCTTCATCTGAAAGAACAGGAAAGGAACATGTACAATCTCAGGGTAGTTGCTGTAAGGGGAGGCCAAGGTTATTAGGGATGAGAGAGGGGAGTCTCTCTCTCACACAAACTTATAGACGTGGCCTACAAACCAATGCCCAGCGGCATTGGAATTCTGTGATCAAGAACAATTTTCTTTGCTAGCCGTTTGCCTCCTTGTTCTGACCCTCGTAAACGAAATCCAATGCTATAGAGAAAACAACTTTATAGTTTTAATGTTTAGTATCAAGTTATTTCAACCACTATATCTATAATAATAATTCAAGATCTCTTTCTCCCTCACAATTTTTTATATACATTCAAAATGTAAGTTTCCACTTTCATATCATTAATTGATTATATTTTTTCAGAGATAGTCAGTAAGGTATGTGGTTAACTCCTAAGGGGGCACCGTACCTTAAAAATCCCCGCAATATCGAAAAATGTTTTACTACTAAATTTTAATTGTGATTTTTCTAAATATATGTACAAAATTTCACACCTCTAGCTACATTACTTAGCGAGTTATTTAAATTTTCTTTAATAGAATACCAAATCATTTCATTGACCTTCAAAGATTTAAACTATTTTTTTTTCCAGCTTTTTATTTTTCATGACGTTCGTTTGCTTAAAATGCTAAGGCATTTTGTAACCTATATAACATTTTGAAATTTTTTTCTGGATATTTTGTATAATATGTTTGATAATTCTGTGCATGGAATAAGAACTTATATAAGTAAAAAAAAAAAATTAAATCCATAAAATTAAATATAACTGGGCTTTGTTACTTAGTTTTTAGTAATGTTTGATAGAAAACAATTTGTCAAACTATAAATAACACTAATACGATCAAACCCATAAACAGAATTGGGAGAAACACTTCTAAGAAACTGAGAAAAAAATATTTAATGAAAAATAAATTTGTAGAAGTAGTAAGAGTTTTAAAATACTGAAATATTTTTAAAAAAAAATACATTTTAAATAATTGTATGTATAAAGTGAAGTGGTTTTTTTCCCCTAAAATGCATATTTTATGTGTCATCAAATATGGTGAATAAAAACTTTTTCTAATAAATATCTAGTCAAAAAAAGTTGCTCCCAGGATACTGTATCCCCATAACAACATAATGTTTTTAAACATTTTTATATGGTGTTCAGATATCTTATATACCTTATCCCCAGGATACACTAGAGGGGATAAAAAAAATTATATGTAGATTGAATGCATATTCAGGCATAAAATTTATGAACTCGAGAAATAGTGATATATATGTATAGTTATTTTTAATTTAACTAATCATCTGATATTTTACCTTCTTCCAAATTTAATGCGTCACAAAAATAATTAACACCATTTCTCATATGAATCTCCATAACGAGTAACATTTTAATATGTTTAAACATCCTTTTCTATTTTGTAGTAAATTTGGTTGACAGAAAAAAACACGTTTGTTGTACTTATAAAGGTAACATAAATCATATTTGTAGTATATTGTTATTAGATAATTTAACCTATACCAACAATTACTTTAAGTTACTCTAAAAAAAAGAGGAAATTATTCTATAAAAATAAAACTAAATACTGACAAAAAAAAGCACTTTTTTGCTAATATCCTCAAAATTCTTTTAATATGATGAAAATATTACGACAAAACACACCTTTACTTGTAATCAGAATTAATATTTATATTTCTAACGGTATTGCAAAGTTATCAGTTTCTTAATCAAATTTCGTACTGGTAAAAGTTTAATTTTTACAAGACACAGAAAAAGATCAAGTCAAAATAAACTTGTAGGAAAGATAAGACCACAATATGGATATTAAAATGGCATATATATTATAAAAAAATTCGATTTATTATAAGTAGTTTGATCAACTGCAAATGGATTGGTTGGTTTTATTAACATCGCACTTGAAGCAACACGAGGGATATTGGTGACATACCTTGTAATTTTGGACCACATTCAAGAGACGAGGACGACACATGAGCTAGCCCATCCAACTCCTAACTTCCACGCCACGCCAACTGGAGGACTTTGAGCATAGACATATATAACGTGCATCAGCCCAGGCTGGTCTTTAGTCATATTAAGGCTCGAATCCACGACTGGAAGGAAACCGCCGATGCACGACCATGTCCACTAGGCTACCGATCAACTGTAGAACAACAGCTTTTTGAAAAAAAAAAATCCTGCTAAAATGTAAATGAATTAAAAGATATGCTTATATCTCACACTATAAAGATACGAAAAAGTTAAAGCACTCATTTTTTTTGTAACGTTACATATCCCTTACTTGTAAAATTTCTTTATAATTACCCCCTTCCCCTCTTCCCAGAAAATTCAGCCTTATCTGTTTAGATATTAAATTCTTTTCAAAACGGTCACTTCTCCAAAAAAATTATTTAGTAGCTTTGCAATAAAGCTCTATATCTTTGTAGCAGGCAAAAGATATAGAGCTTTATTGCAAAATTTCGTTCAAAATAGGAACATTCGTGTAATAGACTTATCACTCCATTAATGCCATCTATTATGTTTTGTTTAATATAAAAGCTAATTTATAAAACTAATAGTTTGGAATAATTGGATTTTTATCCCCCTCCTATCTGAACCTCAACTTGATCCTGTTTTCAAATTTCGGACGAAAAACAGAAACTGTCGGGATCTTTAAGCAGAAAATTCTTTTCAAACTAGTTTCGTGGCAATGTAATTTGGCATCATGCCCGGGTTTCTTACACCACGTGTCGGAGGTCATCGGGTCAAGCAACCCCCTCCTCCCCGTAAAGGATGGGTCTGTCCCTGAAACATCTTTTTACTAGAGCATATGTATCGGGAGTCGAAAAGGTCATTTCCATGCAATGCATATCATTTCCATTACATTGCTGAAAAAAAATATGAATACATATTTAAACATTCAAGAACCGATATTAAATTAAATACGTGCATAATTAATGTTGAATCAGAAAAACACCTGCACCACTTTTACCGCAATTTATAACAAGAAGGGGAAAATGTCTGACAGTTTTGTTGGAATCAAGTGTTTAACAAAAGTTCAAAGGTCTTGTATGAATAGTCTCATTTATTGTAATTTTTGCGTTGTTTTTTTTATGGAAATAATTTCCTCATATATCACATATATGATATTATAACAGAATTGGAAGACTAATGGGGTATTCTTATTTCAGAATACGCCATGGCGTCCGAAAATATCTTACTTCTTAAATTCGTTTGTTATAAAATTATATTGTTTCTAGAAGAAAAAATACTAATATCTTTTTCACTACATATTTTAAGCAAATGTTAATTTATTTATTTTGTACTTTTAATACTGAGTACAACTTTTAGTGCAATATCAATAAAAAAAAATCCACATACAATGCATACTTTACCGGGAAAAAAATATAACTTTTAATACACTTGAATAAAAAATGACTGAAATACAGAATTTTAGGGTTTTAAATTCCAACAGTTCTCAAAATATAGTACTTAGAAAGCATTTTTATGTTTTTGCTATAATTTCAATCGATTTTGATTTGAGATAGTAATTCTTATAGCTTGAAAGAATATTGTTTGATTCTTGTTTCAGAAGTTTTTTAAATTTTTTTTTTATATAGAATATACTGTATTTCTTTAATTACACCACACATTAACAACTTTAGTTCAATATGCTCAATTATCGTTTGAAAAGTTAGTGTAATAGTCTTTTAAAAAAAAATGTTTTGTTCATTTAAGGTCATATGCAGAACAATTACCGGCCCACATTTGGAATAAATGCATTTAATTGTTGAATTAAAAAAAAAAATTAACTGTTCCTTGCACTTATTTTTTGAAGTTGATGCTAGCATGTTTGGTTCAGAAATGTTAAATATTTTGGAAAACCAATACTTAACGTTTACTGTGGTTTCTTAGTTTCGACTGCGTCATTCCACACTACTTACAAAAGCATTTCTTTCGTCTAGTTTTATATAATCTTTTATTCTTTTGATTTCAAACCTTTTCTTTTCCTCCATCTCAAACATAATATCATTAATTTAATTGTAGAATATTCAATAAATTATTAATTGTTAAAATTTGGTTAAGATGGGTATTATATTAGGAAAGAGAAGTAATTTTTATTTTACATTTCGATAAATATTTTTTTTTGAAATAATTTTAATTTTCAAGACTGAATTATTATCTTTATATATGTTACACAGTTTTTTGTGTAGAATAGAAAAGAAGTAATATTTAAAATATCTAGTAAAAATACATATTGAAATTTAACTCGCTTACAAAAAATTTTTACAATGGAAGTTGCATTAACGCTTTCATTAAGCATCATACAAATGTAAAAATCTGTGATTGTTCAGTACATAATTCATGTAACAATTAAAAACTCAATAACATTCTAGTAGATGAAAAGAAAAGAAAAAAAAGAGAGAGAGAGAGTGATTTTCCTAAAAGAGATCTTTTAGAACAAAGCTCTAAAAAAAAATTTTTGAACAAAATTTTAAGAAATTCCACTGTTAAATAAAAATACGCAAATAAAAATTCACCCGAGAAAATATTTTACAGAAATGAAGCTTGACGACACTTAAAATAATGCTAAAGGAATCAAGATTTTTTTAAGAATTTTATTGTTATTGTTGTGGAATTGCGTCATCTCGAAATGTATTTTAAATTCACGTTTTCGGACGTTACAAAACGTTCACTCGTCAAAAATAGAAAATATCGCCTAATTCACTTATCTGAAATTGATGTTAGGATAGCTTTTTTCATACATATGTTGAGGTAACGAGATACTGAAAAATTTTCTTGGATATCTCAGGCGCTTTCGACTATTATGTTCTTAGATTACAAAAATTAGAAGTTATAAGATAAAAGACCATTGTAATTTTTATTAAGATTTTTAAATTGTTTTGCTTCTTAAATTAGATGTTTATTTTTTTTTTTTAATTTTTTCTGATACAATTACAGTATTGAACCTGAGATTCTTTTCCATTATTTATCTGACATATCAAT
The DNA here is from genome assembly GCA_019974015.1 of Nephila pilipes. Taxonomy (NCBI): domain Eukaryota; kingdom Metazoa; phylum Arthropoda; class Arachnida; order Araneae; family Nephilidae; genus Nephila; species Nephila pilipes. The sequence continues at coordinate 2,344,345 of BMAW01016158.1, forward strand.
AAAAATATGCAGAGAGAAAAGCATTAATAAGGCCGAGGGCATGTGTTGGTAATTATTTCTTAAATCCTGTTAACTAATCTGTATTATTCATAGTAATCGATATATATTATTCATTTCAAACTCTGCTAATGAAAATATTTTTTAGTAAAAAAAAATCTTGGATATTATTTACCACGTAAAAATTTTGTTAAATAAAGAATATTCCTCACTAAAGAAATAATTCTATCTTTAAAAAGTCGTGCTGAAAGACACAAAAGATTTGATATAAACAATGCCTTTGATTATTCGATTGAATCAGCTTTAAAAACACATTTCTAATAAATTTTATTATCTATGATAATCCGAATAATTCAGATATGGCATTCGTTAAAAATTCTCAAATCTGTCACTCAAAACTCTCAATTTTCAAAATCTGCTCGGATCTTTCTTACTAACTCGTTTTACATCACGCGACGTTCAAGATCGTAAGAAAGGTGAATAAAGTCATAAATATTTTTATGTCTTCGCAACGGAGTTTTCTCTACACCAAAACTGGACTTAGAAAGACCGGAAATAACGACTTTATAAATACATTTTTCAGGTGACAGCTATTTGAAAAGTCGAATCCGTCAGCTTTTAAGACAGAAATAAAAACTATTTGAAAACTGATTCATAGATAACGAAAACAATTTTTCAACCAAATTATTTCTACTCTTTTACGTTAAATGCATGATTTAGTTCAATATAAGTCTTAGAATGTAATTTTTTATTCATCAAATGCAATCTCATTTTCCAAAATGAAAATTTCCTTTTGAAAAAAGAATATAAAAATTTCTTGAGAATGTAAAAAATAATCGATGTCGCGAATGTAAAAATGTTTTATACGCAATTAACTACACTTTTCTGGAATATTTATGACAAACTGCATTATATATTTAATATACGACATTCAAATTAATGAAGAAGGAAAACAACAATGATTGTTGATCAATTTCTCGCTTGAAACAATACAAGGATGATTGGATCGGACTTCGCAATTTTGAACTACAGTCAAGTGACGAAGACGACATCTGAACTAGCCTTCTACTCTCCAAACTCACACATTGCTCCAACGTGAGAACTTGGAGCTCCGATGGATTTTATGCATGTACATCTGCTCAGTTATTCGACGAGTCTTTAGTGGAATCAGGGCTCGAAAAATCGGGTCTTCTGAAACATCACCGGTCTCGAGCTCACAGCCATGAAAAATCGGCAATCGAACCCTAACAAAATAAAAAAAATATCTTGAAAATTAAACACTTAAAAGTTCTGAAAATGCGCCATCTTTCTACAACTGGCGACCTCTTAGAGAGGACTTTTAATCGATATTAAAGGTGGCAAATTTATTTTTAGAAACTGTAACCGTAAAATATGGTAAATACAGTAGTTATTTCCTTTTAAAGCTGAATTTTTTGAAATTTTTTTGACAAAGTTTTAAATTGATATTAAAATCTAATTTAGGAAATTAAGAAGTGAAAGTTGCCTTAAAGGAATAATTACTTATTTTGAAAGAAGAAAAAAAAAGGAGGCGATCTGATGCGAAAATTAGTATTATTTAAAATAACCAATCACTAGAGAATTGCTGAATTGAATATATAAATAAAAACACAACATCAAAAGTACAATCAAGAATGTGTGTGTGAAGAGGAATTTTTTTCAAATTAAATTGAAAACAGAATTTGTGCTTATTCTCAGAGGGAACGAATCGCCTGTATTTATGTATAAAACAGTGTTTTTCTATTTTTCATTTGATTCCATTGCACACTTCATAAGCTAAACTTTAATTTTCGCTGAACACTTACTTTTTGATTAAAAAAGAATTTTTTTTAAAAAATGAGTTTTTACGATTTAATTATTTACACACCTTTAAAAAGTATTATAATCTGTAATGAAAATATACAAAAATTTTGCAATCTTAAATACATTATATTAATAATATTAATATATTTTATAACTGATAACTGAAATTACAAATAATCAAAAGATAATTATTAAACTGCGCTATAATGAACTTTATATTTAATTATGCTTTTATATCTATAATTATATTACATATTATGCATATGTTTATGTTTATGTATAATAAAGTTAAACTAATATATAATCAAGTAAAAAGGAACCTTTTTATGTAGGGCTATTCGAGATTTTCTCTTCACTAACCTCGGGGGACTTCTATCTAGCTGAATTGCATAAAATTACAACTTCTTCCAAACCAAAATCAAACGCGCTTAGGTAAATTACATGCATGTAGAAATGAAGTGATTTAAATATTATGCTATATAAATGATATGCAAGAAAGGGGGAAATATTTGGTTTGGTTTTGTTAATGTCGCACAAGAAGCAACACTTGGTCTATTGGCGACGGATTTCAAAATTTTAACTCTTTCAAGTGACGAGGACGACACATGAGCTGACACTCCCCTCTCCTAAGAAAGGGGGAAAGGAGAAGAGACATAGATGCTAAGGATTGGTAGCCTGAGCTGTGACGATCGTAAAAGATTCTATTAATTTGGAGGATTAGACTGAAGAACACCAACAGCATTAATCTACGTGGTTACTATCAAAGATAGTTCAGAAAATCGACAGCAAGTGAATCGGTAAGAGATTTTTTATTTCAATTATAATTTAGAGCTATGAGTTAGGGCGGAACTCTGCAGAGGAATTGGTCTGGAGAGGGACCTAGATTATTCGGCATTGATAACAAATAATTTCGTTTGTTTAGTCTCGAGTTTTCTTAAATTGCGTTTTGTCACTTAGATTTGATATATTAAATTGAAATATGGAGCAAGAGCCAACTAATGACGGACAAATGCCCCACAATGGCGCCCAACAGTTGACACTCCCCTGGAGTAAGATCCCCACTAGGCGTATTCATTTTTCCATCAAAGTATTTCGATGGCACGGGAAAATATGATAGAATTTTTAAACAGAGTATAGGATAATGTTGTTTACTATCAAATTCCGTCTGAATTACATTGTGCCTATTTACGAAATCCCTTGAGAGGCAGAGCGCGCCAATGGTATGATGTGATTGGTGCTCCTTAAGGCAAGGAGAATCAACAGACCTTGAAAATGTATAGGCAGCTCTAAGAGATGGTCCAGGCTAACACTCAAATTATCATATGACTGCTGCTCTAAAAGATGGATTTCCAGTAGTAGTTGACTGTACGCGTCTGGAAGCCGAGTTTTACACGGCCAGACAGCTGCAGAATCAATCTCCAACTGATTTTGTGTATTACATATTAAAAATGGCAATTTGGTTGAATTTAATCAAGCCAGAAGCTGAATTGATACAACACATAATAGTAAGAAAGTCTACTCCCGTCAAGGCCGGCCGTCTAGAGGGCACGGTGGATACTATGCACCGGGAGCTCGCGATTAAGGGGGTCCCAACATGATCAAGAACTAAATTAAAGTTCTCTTGCACAGGAAAACTTGACAATATTATTATCGTTGTCAGAATGAAGTAAAGTTCCTTATATCGTAAACATTGTTATAGTATATCAGAAAATTTCGATAATCTTCTCAAACTAATTCTTGATTATGCGAATGGTTAGTTTTTGTTATTTGATTCGGGAAATTGACGAGTATCTCCATCTAAACTGAACCTTTTAGTCAAGTATGTGAGCAGAACGTGCACTTGCTATATTAAGCATCAAAAAAAGAAATTGCAAAAAATTTAATTTTTCTGAAGTATTTAATTTATTAGCAAAAACAAAATCCTTACATTAAATAAACATGCATTAGTAATATACGCTCGTGTTTGTAACTTATTTATTTTTTACTTTACAAAAAATTTAGGACCCCAAATGGTTTCTTGCACACAGGCCCCTTTATAGAGAAGGCCGACTCTGAACTGATCATGCTGATTGGAAAACTTTTTGAGATTTAGTGGTTGTCTAATCCCTTCTAATAGAGTGACTGAAGTAATGAGCATTACCATAAGAGGCAGACAAACACTTTGATTAATAGATTAGCAGCAGTTATTCAAAAAATATCGGATCCGTTTTTGCAATTTTCATGATTCTCTTCTCGTAGCTTTTACTGAGGTTGAACATTTATAATAATGGTTTCAAATTTCCCTTTCAACTGATTGAAAGTCTCCGACTGTTTCAGAGATAAGAAATTTATCTATCTCAAAACATTTGGGGATAGATGAAAATTTTGGCGATGAGAATCATATTACACAGTTAGTAAAGTTCTGGCTCTGCTTAAAGCTTGATTGCTTTAATGCTCTGTGGAGTAAGAGCACTATAACTTTTATGGTGTTTATTAGAAGTAACATGATTTCTCCGATTTTGAAATGATGCTGGATTGGTCAGATAGTTATTTAAAGGATGTATTTCATATTGCGATACTAACTGAAGAAGTTGAGTTTTGAAGGATTGTTTTCGGACTTTGAGATAATCCAGAACAGGAGTCAGAGTCGGCCTTCTCTGTAAATGGGCTTGGGTGGAAGAAACCATTTGGGGCCCTAAAATTTTTGTAAAGTAAAAAAAAAAAATTACAAACTCGAAAATGTATTACTAATGCATGTTTATTTAATGCGTGACTTTTTTGTGTTTTTGCTGATGCATTAATTACTTCAGAAAAATTACAATATTTGCAATTTCTTTTTTGATACTTAACATAGCAAGTGCAATTAAGCGTTCTGCACTCATGCTTGACTAAAAAAGTTCAATTTAGGTGGGAATACTCGTCAATTCCTCGAATCAAATAACAAAAACAAACAATTTGTATAATCAAGAATTAGCTTGAGAGAAAAGGTTGTCGAAATTCACAGATATACTTTTATAATGTTTACGATAAAATGAACTTTACGTCATACTGATAACGATAGTTGTCAAGTTTTCATGTATAATAGTATATTTTAGTTCTTGATCATGATGGAACCGTCTCAATCGCGGTACCCTAGTGCATAGCATTCGCCTCACTCCCACCCCTAGATGACCGGCCCTGCATCTTATTCATTGGATCTTGCGCCATACGACTCCTACCAGTTTTCCTAAGGAGAAATTTGTAATAAAAGGAGCAAAATTTGAGTTCGTTGAAGCTGGAAAGAGAAAGCGGCACGCGTCCTGAAGGAGTTGACAGAAGACTTATAGCACAGTTTCAAACAATGGAAGATTCGCACGGAGCGTTGTAGGAATAGAGGAAGGGTGTATATTGAAGGTGATAATAAGTAAATATGTATGAGATTACAATAAAATGTATTACAGCGTCATTCTCTTTAATTTAATAGCCACATCTCGTACTTTGAATAAAACATTAACTACATATTTCTCAAACTTTAAGCTTATACGTATTGTCTGGATTTTAAGAAATATGTAGGAGTTTTGGCAAACCTTGAGATTTTTAAATACTAAATATAATCAGAGTTGTATAATAGAAACATTTAATGTCGACCAGTCTTCTATCTAGTTTCTCTGTTCAGTTATCTCAATGGGACTCAAAATTGGAGTACTCTTTAAGACAAAAAAAGAGAAAAAGATTGCAATATTAACTTTTGTTTTGACTCAACCAGCATTTATGCAATCATATTTTACTTTATTACTCATTCTGTTTGAATCAACTCATTTTTCATGTATACAATACATATTTTCTATGTTTTGTATCATGTATTATGATGTGTGCCAAATGGAGTTTTAATATTACATGTTAAAGAGAAAAATTGTAAGTGTGTGAAATATTTCTAAATTTTAAGAACATGTAGTAGGATAAACGGAAATATGTCATAGCTATACAAACTTATTAATTTAGGGAGATTTTCTATTTAAAAAGGTGTTCCGAGTTATGTTCTTTAATATTAGGCGTATAGACAGTGTCTTAGATTAGATTACAAGTTAAGCTAATTAATTTATTTTAAGATACATATGAATTACATATATTTTACAATGAATGTAATGCCTATTAATATTATAAATACCTTTATGCATCATAAACTCCCATTATTAGCTAATTTCAAAAATGAAACAGATTTTTGACATTTACTTTCAAACTTCAAAAGTATTTCGGTTACCTTAGAACGAAAATCTGGTCATATAAAATGTCAAAATATATCGTCAGTACGGCTGGTAGCAAAATATATTCTTATTAATTATAAATGATTTATAATTGTGACCGATTGTTATGGAACATTATTTCGGTAAATCTTTTTCAATATTCAAAACAGTTTTTATCTCAGAATAAAAATAAGGAAAGTAGAACAATCCGTATTAATCAATATAGAATAGTTTTGTTAGAAGTTTAAATTCGCTTAAAAAGCATCATTTAATGGTTTTTGTCTTTTTTTAAAAAAAATTAAAATCATTTTTCTAATTTCAAGAAAAAATATTATCTTTCACTCGGGGGAAAAGTTAAATGATGTGAAACCTGTTGAAAGATTATTAATATTTATCTGTAGCTAACCCATATATAATATGCACATTAATAACTTGTTCTTTAATTCAGAGCTTAGTTTCTATTTCATTTATTTTCTTTTTTTTCTTAAATAATGTTTGGCTCTCGAAGTTTCGAAACTACTGTAAATGTTAAAAGAATTCAAAACAAAGACAATGATAGAGTGCAAAATATTTTATAAAAACTGTACGATTTATTCCTGAACGAAACGTCATTAAAAAAGCGGAAGTATAGCCCACCTGCTATTTTTCATAATGGAAAACCGTTGAAGGCTTGATACTTTTGATACCCGAATACAAAAATAATAAAAAGTAAGAACAATTATATTTATATATATATATATATATATATATATATATTATATTTTAATTGTATTAATTATACACATTTAGTTGGAGTATGAATAACACATGTCGGGGTAACACGTATAAAAAGAGTTTCTTTTTAATTTCTTTCTATGGTTTTGAATATTTTTTTTGTATTAACATAAGGAGAATTATATAAACATGTAAGTAATCAGCGCCCCGCGCCAAAAAGTTACAGAAATGGAGATGGGCACCCGCCTGATGGGACTTCTTTAACCTGGGCAGAATTTAAATAATATACATATAACCTCAGGGTGGTGTTCTTACTTGAAAAGAGATAGTTTCAGATTTTCTTCGAGTTGATACTGAATAATGGCCTAGATACCTTGTATGAGCTACAGTTCAATGATAAAGAAATGGATTCTGGGCTCTTTTTTTACTTATAATTAATTGCCAACACCATTTTAGTCAGTATCATTAAATTTCTTTCTTCAAAACTTAGACTAATTATTTGAAAACCAGATATTGCTAACAATTAATTTATTTGCCTTTTTTTTTTTTTTTAAAAAAAATTATATGGTGGGTCTTAAGTAGTAAAGCATAGAAATGTGCTGTGAGAGGTGAAGTTCATTAATGCATAAGAATGTGATTTTTTTAAATATTAAACTATCACATTGAATTAGAAACATTATTCATGGTATAATAGCTGCAATAATTATCAAGTACACAACTACTGACTAAATTTTCTGAGAGCACTTATGTTCCAGAATCAAAATTTTAACCAAATATTTATTTAAATTTTTTTTTATTCCAGCAGAAAAAAAAACACTTAAATTTTTTTTTTATTTCTTTCAACCTTGTTTTCATAAAATTAAATTTTTCAAAATTAATATTTCTACACGTAAAATGTAAACCCGCCCAGAAGAGTCTTAATTCACATGTGTTGCTAACGGCATTTCGTAACACTAAGTCAAAACAAAGCACCTATCACATCCACAAGAATCAGAATATACCGATTACGTATCATTTCTTGATCTTTTTCGTATTTTTATCGCACCCATCGTAGGAGTAAAACATTGCTATTTACTTTGTCCGATGAAAAAAAAAGTTTGTTATTGTTAGCACAAAGTTGCAATCAAACAAGATGCAGTGACCCCCTTTTCCCGCCATGCAGTGCACGAAATCATTCTTCTGACAGAGCATTAGCCTCTCTTTCAAGGTTGCTCACGTAATTACTCCATTCAACGGAATACATGATTAAGGAAATGCTTTCGCGCGCGAGCGATCTTTATTTAAAAATCTAGCTATCAGTATGTTACAAACTGCAACAGATTTCACCTTATGTTTACAGTCCGTGAAGTAATTGTAAGACTATTTTAATTTAGAAAATTATAAACAAATAAAAGTTGCAAATATAATTTAAGCACATGAGAGATAATATTACAATATATATTATATATTTATAAAATAATTAAGTTTCAATAACTTTGAGTTATGTAATAAATAATTAAATTAACAAAAATATTAGTAACAAATGAAAAATCATGGTTTTCAAACAATTAGACCTTTCATCTAAAAACAAAAAAAGCATGAAAATTAACATGAAATTAGTCCTCCGCTTTTCTGATAACCTCAAACACTGTTTTTCATTGAAATGGCCGAATTGTTAAATTCAATTTTAGAAATATTGTGTCATTTTTTTTTTCTGTGACTACTTCCAATTCATGGGCCGATGAAAATTATTTATTATTAGAATAAATTTTGCGACTTAATATACTCCAAATGTGTTCCAAGGAGTTCAAGTAGAACTTCATCTTGGCCATGACAATACACATTTAACTTTTTTTAAAAATCATTCCTGGGTGGATTTAGACATATGGCTAGGAACATTGTCCTGCTGAAATATCCAATTACCGCCACCAAATAAAGGGCCAAACTGTACCAGGTAATCGTATAGCATTGCTTGATATTGTGTAGAATCCATACGTCTCGAAATTCGCTGTAAGTTGCACAAACCCGCATTACTAAAGGCTCCCCAAACAGTTACCTATCCTTTTCCCAATTATCGACTGAAACATTCTTTCGGCTCCTTCCTAAGTCAGACCAATAGTGTTTGTGGCCATCGAGACCGTCAAGGTTAAATATCTTTTCATGAGAAAAATAATCTATTTCGTTCCAACACATGATAATTTTAGATCAAAATCTTTTGTCAATGATGTTCTGTAACTACGGCGTTTTCTTCATTTTGATATATTTTGTATAAGTATTTAATTTAAAATTCGTCCAAACTCTCGTGAAGGATTTTTTTTTTTTTTTTTTTTTTGTTGAAACGTACTGACTTTTTACGAATCGAATGACCTTTTTTCAGTTGATAGTCGAAAAATCTATCAATCGTCCCATGCTGTCGAAAACTATTTTCTACCAGCAGTGGCTTACCCAGAAATTAATTTGGGAGTGCATATCGTCATCGCCATGAAAGAAGCAATTTCTTTAGTTCACATTTACCACTTGTAAACTAAAAAAATACGCTGCATGAGTCTCTTATTTCTCCTATTTAAAAATGTTTAAGAGTTCAGATAATTTTTATCAAGTTACAAAAATAAAGATAGTTTAAGAAAAATAATAAAGGTCCCATGAGAACAAAAATTACTACTAACAAGAATCGGTAGAATCCAACAAGATTGAAAATCTGAAAAAAATCATTTAATGATGAAAAAAGTGGTCACAGTTTAAAAATGTTTAAGAAGGCGCGACTGACCCAGAGGAACATATCGCAGATAGCAAAGACTTTTCTTTTTTCTTTTCAGGAATTGGTTTTGATGCAATAATTTTTTCGCTTACTGATAAAAAATATTTAAGCATGAGAAGGGGAAAAAGAGTCCTTTTTCCCTTTATATTTAGAACATCAATAATAGTTTTCAAAAGAAAGTTATCCTGAAACATTTCAATTTCTGGATTAAATCTTGGGGCGGAGGGTGCATATGTATTTTTGCATTCCCTCTGGGTACGCTACTTCTACCTGATCATTTTGTTAGAAACATCGTTTCTAATCATGACCTTGTGAATGTCAGTTTTAGAGCGTTTTATTAACCAAGGTATCTCTCTTTCAGATTTACCAGTGTGTTTATAAAATAAGTTTTTTCTCACTTCGCCCTCAGATAACTCTTTACCCAATAGCATCTTCAAATAAATCAGGATAACCAAATAAAAATCTGCACCTTTTTTTTTTTTTTCAGGTAATACGGTTTTGAAATATTAACGCATGCGTTTTATGATGATTATGATATGACGTATATTATGCTAATTTTCTCGGGTGGTCTTATAATATTTCTTAACGACACCTTATTCAATTTTTAGAAAAAAAAAATAGCAGATTTTAGTTAATTAAAGTTTCAGTTTGTACAGAAAATATTTCCCGTTACATTTAAATACATGCACATAAAATTTGCATAGTACGTCTTCTTCAGAAATTCTCAAATTCGTTATTGGTCTTATAATTTCTTAACTCATTGTATAACTTTTTTTTCCTGATTAAAAATTAAAGATGGAACGAGTCTTATTTTTATTTACACTGGTGTCCAAAATTAAGGGGATGTACACAAAATCTGCAATAAATGGAGAAATATTTGGTTTATTGCAACGAAATTTGACATAGAGAGTTATTATAAAAGAGGAAAGCATATGGCAACATAACAGTATGAAATTAGATGAATTGTTAGTTGTGAGATACAGATTATATCAAATCTATTCCAAATTATTTTTTAACAATATTTTTATAAAGATACATTCATATGGAATGGAAAATTGAGGTGAAAACTAGATTTATGATGTATTTATCAAAATAGGATTTTTCAAGCCAAAATTTCAATCTTGATAATTTTGAACAGAATGTGAAATAAATGCCAAACGATAGCACAACGAAATGTTAAAAAAAAAAAAGATGAAATAAATATATTTTTTTAAATTTCAAATATTTTGATATATATATATATATATATATATACACACCCCATTATTACATTGATAATAATATCCATCGTTATATGGAGTAAGTAAAATTAAATACCAATGACTTCGAAAGTATGTGAGTAAACATCAAAGAAGCGTATACAACTTTTTCCCGTTATCTCTCATCGCTGTCAAGGTAAACCTAAGAAGGTTAGTCCCGTTGGCCTCCATTGCAGTTTTAAAAACATGAGATCTTGTAATCAAAATTTTCTCCAACAACTTAATTTTATTAAAAATAATTTTTAAATGTGTTCGTGTATTGTTTTAAACGGAGTAGAGTGCAATGGCAAATTCCAGAAAGCATGTAGAAAAATTCCGAAATTTGGTTCATTATATACTACATGAAAAGTTTGCGAGATGCAATGCAGATGATGTAATTTAGTTAGAGAAGTGATTATTTATTAACGTCCCACTGAGAAGCAAAACGAGGGATACTGAGAAGCAAAACGAGAGACGATCCGCGTAATTTTGAGCCTCGGTCAAGTGATGAGGACGACATCTGAGTTGGCATTACCCTCTCCAAATTTCCGCATCACCTCGCCAGTAGGAATTAGAATCTCGACAGATTTAAAGTACATCAATCCTGCTACACGACGGGACTTGAGTGGCGTGAAGTGTGCGCACAACCGAAGCTTTTTCATGCTTGTTGCATAATGTTTAGTGATTTAGCAAGCCTTATCTGAAATCCATTAAAGAATTAAGTATACACTATGATAACGTATTCTAGAAAAAGAAAACCATGAGGTAAAAATGATGTATAGGAGTATGAACGTCGAGATTCTATTTGATAAACAGATGAAACAAATATTGCGAGAAGATAGAATTTAACATTAATCTAGTTAATACCAAAATAAATGCGAATGATTAAAATCATACGTTTAAACAAAATGTTAAATATAACAAGAGCCAAAAAGCATAAGAATATTAAAGATTCCTGAATTATTGAAGGAATATTTGAAGTCGTGAGAAGATCCAAATCATTCCACTCGGATATTTAATTGAACAAATGTATTGAATAAACATTGAAAGCCGATAAAATTTATCTTCATAGAAGTTAATATTAAAAAAAAAGAAATAAAGAAAAATGATCACAATCTAAATATGACCCGGGTATTAATAAATAGATTTAGTATAAAATTTACGAAGCTGAATGTTTGTAAAATTATGCTGGAAATAACCATTATACATAACTAATGGGTAAATATATGAATTTAAAGTAATTGCAAAAACGCTATTTCAAACGATAATCTTAAAAAAAATGAAGTTTCACAAAGCTATTAAAATCACGGCTGAAATATTTATATTGCATCATATAAATATCTTATTCAATATATAATTTAATTTTAACAATCCATCTGATTTTACTCTTTTCTCTCTCTCAAATCATCATTTGAATAATTTCTTTAATCAAAGTTGCCAGAATATTCCTCTCATCACGGCACATACGCTCACAAAATATGAGAATATTTTACTTAATTTCAATTGAAGACTTATTTAAACAAAAATTGTTGAAAAACTTTAATTAATGATTGTATGCAAAATCTATTCTAATTCTCTCTGCTCGAAACATCTTGCTCAGTTTTTTGTTTCAGTTTTCTTCAAAATTTCTGAATTGTATTAAAGTATTTGAGCAATGGGATGAAGTTCAACGCAAAAAGTTCCTCCTTCAAAAATTCTTATGGATTCTTTTAGTAAATTCAATATCTTAGTTATGTTAATTTTTTATTGACGTCACTTTTACCCTTTCTAAATTTGTATAACTGATGGGCAAGTTGTATAGTTTTAAAACAAATGTTGCAAAGTCTATTACAATCGGAATTCACAAAACTCAAATGAAATTTATAATATTTTAGCCTTTGAGTTAAGTCCAACATATATATATTTTAAAATCATTAAATAATATCTAAAGGAATTACTTCTTAAAGTTGCGACACGATCTATTCTCTTTGGCTGTAGGGCACCCGAAAACGGCGAACTTTTAATATACAATTAGGTGAATAATTTTTCATTACCAAAAAGTACTTTTATGTATAGTTGAAAATTGTAAAAAGTAGTATAAAATTCATCAAGCAGGAATATAATAAATTTAGTAGCAAATGGCTTAAAAAAGTAGCAAAGTTCGCGATAAATCTTATAATCTGGCAACACTAGAGATTAAAATTTGTTTTCGTTTGTTATGTAAAACTTACCAATCTCAACCTCCTATAAACTATTCATAGAATTTAGCTGATTCGATAATATTTTTAAAATGTATTTTGTCTGCAGATGCATTTTGTCTCCAACGATAATGGCAACAATAAACCTCATCTAAATGGTTGATCCGAAAGGTTATGGCAAAAGTATTTCTCAAAAATGCGTTACTACGTAGTATTAGTAATGTTGTTAAAACCTGAAAAAAAATTGCAAGTCTGCTTAAAGAAAATTAATTACATCGTGGAAAGAAATTGTTTTCATTAGTGTAAAGATTAGTATGTACATAAATTAAATATGGATTATTTTCCATGACACAAATACTCACTTTTGTCCATAGTCATCATTTTAAAAAGAATTTGATTGTCAATTGATCACTGTGTTATTAAAAAAAAAAAAAAAAAAAAACTTCTACATTATGTATGGAGACTGTTATATATTCAAAGCGAAAGTTATGTAAAATAGTTTATGAAAAAGATACTAATAGACATGCTGTAAATGCAGTAATCACACTAATGATGCTGTTCAAAATTCTAAACAAAATTGTTGTGTGTATTTAGAATTTCACAAAATTTCTGAGAAGAAAAAAAAAGTATGCAGATTAATAAATTTATAATATAAGAAAACATTTGAATTTAAAAAGCTTCTTTTTGTCAAATTGTTATCATGTAGACAGGCTAAGTACGAAATCTTTTACACAAGTTATAATTAAAAATAGCAAATGATAATTAGTAAACATTGAACACAGCTAAAAGTTTTAAATATTCACTATTTCTTTTTAATTTATTAAGTTTTACGAATCATTTAACTTCTATCAATGTATCGAAATAATTTAAATTCATTTCAGTAAGACTTCTGCTAAAATATAACAGCACACAGTTAATTATTTAAATTTAAAAATGATTTTTCGGCGTCATTTAGTAGAAACTAAATTTTAATGGAAAAAGTTTCTAAGATCTAAATTAAATTAAATTCATTACTTCTTATTATAAAATTTTTAGTAGAATTATATTTATATATACTCCTCTTTCTCTTATATATATAAAGAATATGCCCCCCCATCAATGGTAACATATATGTATATTTTAAATCTCAAGAACCACAAATTTTTGCTAAACACAGCGTTCCTTGGAATGAATTCAACTTTTAAGTTCTGAATAAAATGAAATTATATTAATTAAAATAATTACTCAAGTTACAAGAGTAATTATTTAAGAATCAAAATAATTACTCTTGTAGCTTTTGATTATTCCAAATTTTTTTAGGAAAATCAAATTATTTTTATTCATTGAAATGATTTTAAATTTACTTTAAAGCATCTTGAGTGAAAATTTATTTTAAAAAAAAATTATACTTTTTTATAATAGGCAATAATTTTAACAGTTTTTTAAAAAAATTATCATAAAAAAAAAAAAAAAAATTAGCAGTAGATAATAAAAAATATATGCGTGGTTCCAATACATTTTGTGGTCGCGGTAACCTAGTGGTCATGGTCGCAGACTCGCGGCCGGCGATTTTCGTCGAGTCGTGGATTCGAGCCTTGATGCCATAAAAAATCCTCTGTGTAACCAGAGCTGATGCACTTCAAATCTGCCAGAGTTTAAAATTCTCCTGTGGTGTGGTATGGAAGTTAGGAGAGGGAGATGCCAGTTCAGGTGGCGTCCTCGTCACTTGACCGAGGTTTAAAATTACGAGATCCGTTGCCAATAGCCTTTGTGTTTTTTTTGGCGAGACGTTATTAAATCGATCAATCAATCCAATACATTTTTTCAACACATATTTTCTCATTTCTGATAAGTGTAGAGTCCGATAAAAAGAAAAGAAATTTTACGCTAAAATGACATAAAATCAATTCAAATAAAAAAAGAATATGATAGTGTGTGGTTTTTAACAATTGAATTATATTGAAGAGATTAAAAATGCACAAATCGTCTTTCAATCCCGATACCATATATATCTAAGCGAAATATCTAACTTCTACACTTTAAAATATTTTCTATTGTGATTTTCAATTGCCTGAGAAAGAAGCTCATTAAAAAATATTTGTTAAGTAAAAGTGGCGTTTATCTGTTATTAGTTGGCTCTTGTGCAAAATTTAACTTAATATATGGAACTTAAGAGATAAAAAAAGCAATAAAAGAAAGCTCAAGACTAAACAAACGAAATTATTTATTATCAATATCATAAAACTTAAACCGCTCTCTCCGGTGTTCCTCCATAGCTCATAGTCCCAATTACAATTGAAAAAAAAAAGTATTCTCTTACAGAGTCATTTGTCATTGTTGTCTAAACTATCTTTGATAGTAACCACGCAGATTAATGCTGCTGGTCCAATTCCATCCAGTCCTTAAGATCGTCACAATATTCGGACTACAAGTTCTTGGCCTCATTCAATCAGGCTACCTAGCCTACTCTTCTCATTCTCCCCTTACTTGTATATCATTATATCTGAATCACTTCACTTTATTTCGACCTGCATCTAATTTACATAATCACGTTTCGTTTGGGTTAGGAAGAAATTGTAATTTTATGCAATGAAGCTCAATAGAAGTCTCCGAAGTTAGTGAAGAGAAAATTGCGAATAAACCAACGTCCCAAAAGTATCAAATTTAACTCATTAAAACAATAATAAGATAATTCACTAAAAACACTGAATTTTTTTAAATACATTTTTGTTTCTTCATATTCAATAAATTTATTTATTTATTTTAATGAAACATACCATTGAAGATTGCAAAAGATTATACATTTATAATTTCCTTGATCTGAAAAAAAAAAAAAAAAAAAATGGAAGGAATTAAGATTAATATCTATCGATTAATATGTTTGAAATCTATATAAAAGTTAACAATGTGCATCTGAAGAAATTTCTTAGCCTTGATTGGAGATCTTATATATTTTCTAGAACTTGCTTAACCGCACATATAATGGAACGTACAAATGCAAACGTCTAGAATTTTTTTTTTTTTTTTTTTAAATAGGAAGAAAATCCGAAGTGTCTCCTTCTGGGGATTCCAATATCCCTTTTTTTTCAAAAAAAGAAATATAAAGACAGTGAGAAAAATAAAACCAAAATCTTAACAGTCTTCCAATATATATTCTCCTCCTTTCTCCGAGAAGTATTTTATACTGTTTCAGTATATTTTAATACCAGTTCGTTAAATGTAGTCCAAGGACAGCCATAAAATATCCATTTTTCATTGAGAACAGGCTAGTAGAAAATAATGTTACACTCCTTAGATTTATAAGAATGACAGTAAATGATACTTGCACAAGCATTTGGTCTATTTTAAGATGTCGCAATCGAACCACTTTAATACTGAAGATGACGTGACTGGAAAGGTAAAATAATTTGGAAAATTTCCTGCTTTTTAATTTACTGATTACACACTAAAATCAGATGAAAAAAAAATCTTTGTTGTAAGAACATCTGAAAGGAAGGAAGTTTAAACACTTACATGCCCTCGTAGTGTTACAAAAGACTGGAAACACAGATAGATGATCACACGCAAACGTAATTTTGATCTTGTAATGGACGTTGTTTGATTTTGAAACTCGTGAGCAAATTCTACCGATAAAAAAAAGAACTAACAGTTATTAAACACAGTTATATCGTTGAGCACATTTCGAATTATAAAAATCGTTAGCTCCGACCATGTGTGACAATGCGTCACCATCTATTTTACCCCCTACTTGTTTCGAAAAATTAAGAAGTTCACCAGCTGAAGATTTCCGCTAAGCTGATTTTTTTACTCTCTCACTCTAATATTAACCTGTAGATGCTTTCTCACTGAAGCTTTCTATACATTTTGAAAAGATTAAAAGTGAAGAATTCCTCCGGGAAAAAAAAGAATTGTATTCGTTTTATTAAATGTTTGTAATGAACTCTAAAAAAATGGAATGATGATAATTGGAAAAAGTGAGCCCCTAATATTAATACATGTCTTATTATCTTGAACAGAGAAGTTAAATAAGCTTATATTAGAGTAGTTTGAATAAAGTTTTTTATCATTATATATATTTCCCTCATATATTATGTTGAAAATTCTCTGGCTGCGAGTTAATATTTAATTAAGAATAATCCACGGATAAGGAAATTACTGATATTTTTATTTATGCTTTACTGTACGATTAATATTATCGTGGTATTAATCTTGTTCAGAAGCAACGCCTAGAGGCCGGTAGGTTACGGGTGAGAGCTCCAGGTTCACCTCTGCCGAAAACTATCCTGAGGAATAATGGTAGCCGTGGTGTACAAAATATAGTGGGGCCTCAAAGCAAAAGCCATATCAATTTAAGCCTACCCCACAAGGTTTCCGAGAACTTCGTGCCTCTCTAGAATTTTACCTTTAAGTTATGTAAACAAATACATAATGAAGTGAAACTCTGACGAGTCTTTTGTGCTCATAGGCTTTAACTTATTCAGCGTTAATGATAATACGGCCCAACCTCAAAGTCCTTATGTAGTGGGATTTGAAGCATAAGGGAGTGAAGTACCAGACTATATATGCGTTATCTTTGTATCTTGACCACGTCAGCCGTAAATTTTCGAAGTGCACGGCTCAATAAACGAATGTGTGTGTGTATTGTTATGAAATTAACGGCGAGAATTATTATAATCTTCGCTTCAACAAAAGAGGAAAGCAACGATTTAAAATAAAGTTGATTATTTTATCATAAAAAATGTGTATTTCAGTAGAGCTATATTCAGAAATTAAAAATTCATACATTAGAGAATGAAGTACTTATGACATTCTAAAACAAATATTTTTTATTTGCTCGAATTGAATAAATATTTCTGAAATTTTACTCCACCTTCAAATTATGTTAAACAGATAATTCAAAGTCTTTGAAAACGAAAGTGATTTTTTGTCTTACTTCAGTGATTTTCAAAAACTTTAATGATTCAGTTCTCTTTAATAAATTCCTATCAGCAAATTCTAAAGTTTTAATAGTTAAAGCTTAAATCACCGAGCTAGTTATGGTTAAATGGCTGGTTGGTTTTTTCTAAAAGTCTCAACTCGAAATAAAAGCATCACGAGGGCTATTGGTAATGGACCTCGTAATTTTGAGCCTCGGTCTAATGACGAGGACAACCTCCTCTCCTTACTTCCACACCACGCCAACGGGAGGAGTTTGAGCCTCGACAGATTTAATGTGCATCAGCTACGGTGGGTCTTAAGTGACATCAAGATTCGAACCCGTGATTCGTTATTGGTATTTGCATATCCTGTTTAGATAAGAACTTATTTTGATATGTTTTTCTCACATATTTATCTGCAAGTTTCTATAAAATCATGTTTAATGCAAAGCTTTTTTTTTTCTTCAATAAGTCGAGGAACAAATTTTTAACAGTAAAAGAAGTATGAAATGAAAAATATGCTGTTTCCGGTAAAACCATGCGTGAAATACTTTAAATTATAATTTATGATGCTGTCTAGGAGTTTTAAGCTCTAGGGGGAAAATATGTAAAACTGTTTTATGTTAACATTTAAGTATAAAAGGGTGAAAATTGATGCATTGATTCGGAGTAAGTCCGAAATTATTCAAGTTAAAGTAAAAAGAATTTAAAAAAACTATCCATTTATTTTAAATTTTACACAATCACTAGATATGTAATTTGTTTCTAATTTCATAAAAATTTTAAGTTTAGTGTTAACTAAATATAAAACATACTATCGAAAAGTCAGTTCAACGTTCAGAATTTCGTCAGGGAATTCAGACATTTAATGTTTTAAACCATATATATACATCGGATTTATGAAAAGAAATTTCAAAATAAAAATTCACCAATGTTCGATTAATAACAACTCAAATGAAACTAAACAAAATTCTTGTTTCACATTCTCACTTTAAAATTACGGACAAATCAACAAGATTTTCCGTTGAGACGTTTAGAAGCGTATATATATATATAGACATTTTATCAACCTAAAAAACATAACTTTCTTAACTCTTGCCGAGCTTAATTTTTGTTTCAAGTTTAACAAAAATTTGTTTTTTAATTTGTTTTTTGTAAAATGAGATAAATAACTAGATCCAAAAAGTGAGCAAAAAGATAAAATATAAGAAAACAAAAGTAGGAAAAATATATTTATAGCCATAACAAAAAATATTTTTAAAATATTAGTAAATCATTATTTTTATTTCTGGTATACAGAATAATTGTAACCATTTCAGATATAGGAGAGAAAGAGAGGCAGGTGTAATAAGTATTTATATTAAAAAAACACAACTTAACTTTGCAGAAATATTTGGCATGCTCCCCCTCTGCTTAGAATTAGAAATAAGAGCAGATGGTATAGTTACATAATGACATGTAACATTATTTTTTTAACAAATAAAAGAAGTTTTTTGTCATATGGACAAAAAATTCAAATGAAAAAGACTTACAGTTGTTATATTGAGAAAATTCGAAAACATATGCATTTAATAAAATATAAATTTACGATGATCAAGATTTAAAGTTTTTTTTTTAAAATAAGTAATAGAAAATGAAGTTATGTGTATGTAGAATAATCAGAAGCTAATTAACGCTTTCTTCGCATTTATAAATCAGAAGTTGAAAGAGATTCTGCCATCATTCCGTCATTTGTTTCTCATCACTTTCAGTATTCAATACTATAACATCTTGAGGTAACAAAAAGATTTTTTTTAAATCTGTTATCTAGGAAACTGTTAAAAAATTTAGTAATCATTATAAAACATTTTTATAACAAATAATTTTGTTTATTATTTATTTATTATTGTTTTTATCATATGTTTTTAAATGTTTAGTAAAATTAATCTTTTTGGTATATTTGGAATAAGATATTACTTCTCTGCACATATTCTATTTCCATATACTGTTTAGCAATTAAGAGAGTTATACTTAATTAAAAAATTAATTTATAGATTTGATTTGGTTTTATTAACTTCGCACTAGAAGCAACTCTAGGACTATTAGCGACGGACCCCATAATTTTGAACCTTGGTCAAGTGACATTTAATTTGTAGAACTTATAATCGTTTTACTCATAGAACGTGCTCTTATATAGTCCATATGTGACTTTATTCCTCTTGATATTGATAAACTATTACTTATAAAGTGTGTCAATTAAAAAGAGAAAAATATTTTGTATTAACAGCGTGAGTTTTTTTACATAAAAAATATAAGGAGCTTACATTTAATGAAACTTAGAAACAAAGGTAAGAGCTACACACTTTTTGCTTTCTTTGCATAAGAAAAATGTCGGGTATCCTATAGGTTCCTGCACTCACGTAGAAACAAATTTAGAACTTACATATGCAACAAATGCTCAAAAATGTCCACTCCTTTCTTGGAGGCAAAGCTGAACTCGTTAGAGCATATTTTGAGAGACGCGTTTCAAGGTGCTGGGAGTGACTTTTTGTATCCTTTGAGCGCGAAAATTTTCAAATAATTTCTATTGTTTGCGAATAATTTTTATAAACTTTGTTCGTTAAATGTATTATAGAATAAAGTCATGAAATACTTAGACCAGGGAAACGAAGTTTAGGGTTCAAAGAAGACGGTGCAATAGGTTATAAGAATAAAACTACGGACATGCCTCAGGATTTTTTTTTTTTTTTTTTTTTTTTGTCGATCCACTCATCTCAAGAAATCTTTGTCTACCTCGTTTCTCAGATCACAGCATTCTCTAACTTTTTTCTGTAGGATACTTAAAGAACAAGTTTTTTTTTAAAAAATTATCCCCAAACTATAAATGATCTGAAAATTTCTACTATTCAACGGATACAACTCACTCCCAGAATTTTGAAATTCGTTTCTCAGAATGCGCGCTAACAAATTCAACTTTACATCCAAGTAAGGGGCGATTTTTTTTTTGAATATTTGTTGCAAATATAGGTTCAGAATGTAACGTTAGAAGGTATTTCACCACTAGCATAAAAATAATTGTTTTAAGTCTTGTTGTATTTTCATAATAAATTCACACATGAATTATCCGTACGAAAATTTTTAGGACACTCGGCATTTTAAAAAAATGTAAACGTAAATTATGTAATGTATACCTATAATGAGACCATTTATTTCCCCCTCAAAACGGGACATCTACTAAATTTTAGATAATAGTATGGTGCATTCAAGCAAATGCATATTTCTTTAGTGTTTTTTTTATTTATTACTGAAAGAATCGTGAAAATATATATTTTATGCACTTTTAAATTTTTCTGAAGAACAAATTTTCTTAAGTATGTTTGATGTTGATTTCAAATAAAAATGAAATTCTTTACGGGATTATTTAACATTTACTCTGATGATTGATGAGTAACATCTTTTTTAAAGAAGCATAACTAAGGTTTTTGCTAGCCCACAACTTAACATATGAGAAAATACCCATACGAGTGCATTAGAGCCTTTTTTTTTTGAAATTGTGACAGTGGGCTGTTTGCTATCTTAATGAATACGAGACAGAACCTGAAACGGGACGTATGGTCACATTATGTACATCATAAATAAGACAAAATTGAAATAAACCTTTGTTTCTTTTCTTTGTATAAAAGGAGGACTCCATAATTACTGGAGCAAAAAGTCGTATTTTAATACTTTATTATACCAAAAAAATATTTAGTCAAAATCATTTTGTTGAAAATGTGCCACTATTTAAAAAAAATTGAGATTAAATAGTTAAAATAAAAAAAAAAAAATGGCGAAATTCAGTAGCAAAAAGAATTAATTTTTTTTTATTATAAAAAGGATTTTTTTATACTGAATAGTTAACTACATGTTTACCGCATTTGGTTTAAAAATTACATGAATTCTGAACCAAGAAAACTTATGCCTTGAAAATGGATTCGGAAAAAAAAAGAAAGTTGACAGAGAAACACCTAACACTCATCGTAAGATGACATCTGTTTAAACCATTGTTCTGTTTGTCTGCTTTCTTTTGAAAGTGTAATATAAATAATCATAAACACACAACCAGTGAAGAGCTGAAAATAAAACAAAAGAAAAAAAGATTAGGGGGGGGGGAAGGCAGAAGAACACAGTTGAACAAAAAACATCTGTCACCTCTGAAAAAGCGGCAATCAGTATATTATTTCTGCTGCTAAAATTGAAGTTCAAGAACTGGATCGGTTGAATTTTCAATTTGTGGCGGTGTGCGATCCTTAGATATTGCTAAAGAGAATATGAGCAGGTGGTGGTTACATGAGCGAACTAGTCAAGTGTGTACTTCCTCGCTCATTTCCGAAAAGCTAAATAGCCCGGTTATACTAACGGCTAGCAATTCGGGTGACGAATTTAGTTGCTTATTTGTAACACAATTTAGAACCAAATTAAAATACTAAAATGATACTGGGGAATTAGTTTCAGTTTATCCAGTTAACATAATTAAAAAGACTTTTTAAACAACAAAGCTCAAAATTATTCGCTGCTAATAGTTCAGAAATTAAAACTTTCGGAAAGATCAGATTACGGTTGAATTTAGGAATAAGATACAAGATCTTTTTTTTGGGCATTTGCAGCTGACGTCACGAAACCTATAACTGGTATGGATTTCATTCATCATTATAATTTAGGGATTGATGTTAGAAATAATAAATTAATTGACGGTTGTTCCTTACGAACTATAAGTAGTAATAGGTTTGATGATCAGTCAAGTAGAATTTCCCTGATTAACAATAACAAAGTGTATCACTCAAAGTATTCTTAAATTATTCTAAATTGATGAAACCAGTATTGAACTTTACTTGTAATAAAGCAGATATTAATCATTGTATCATTACTCGTGGTCCACCTGTGCATTCTAAAACGTGTATAGATTAGTTCCTGATAAACACAAATACGTTCGGAAAGAATTTCAGATTTTAATACAATAAGGAATTCTCTTTTGTAGAGTTTTAAAAAGTAACTGGTCGAGTCCGCTTCATTAAGTTTCCAAGCCTGTTGAATATGAGAGGATTGCCATAGACTGAATGGCATTACCGAATAAAACCGTTATCTTTTACCTCACATACGAGATTTTAATTAAGCTTAAGCGGGAAAAACTATTTTTTCGAAGCTCGATATAAAGCTTGCTGATTTCTAAATATCTATGAAAAAAAGCGAATATTGCTAAACAGCCATAGTAACTCATGTGTATGTATTCTAATTTATGTACATGCCGTTCGGCTTAAAGAACACTGCACAAACATTTCAGCGATTTATTGATGCTGTGTTACAGGGTTTGTTTTGTTCTCCGTATCTTGATGATATACTTGTTGTTTCGGATAGTGAGAAATGGCCCTGGTGGGTATGGTCGAAGACTAGCGGCCGGTGTTGTTTCCGTAGAGTCGTGAGTTCGAGCCTTGATGCTACTAAAAGCCTGCCATGTAACGGGACTGGTGCACGCGAAATATGAGCAAGGTCCCAAGTCCTTCCGAATGTGTTGTGTTGAAGTTTGAAGAGAGAAGTGCCAGCTCAGGTGTTGTCCTCGTCACTTGACTAAGGTTTTAAAATTACGATGTCCTTCTCCAACAACCTTCATGTTGTTTCTCAGAACAACGTTAATAAGCAATCACAATAGGATAATGAGGGGTGAATAATCGCGTCTATGGAATTATTTTCAAAATTTGCTCTTCTTTTTATTTTGTAAGTAAGTTCATAAACCACTCGGCTGAAGCCGAAAACAACCAGCGTTTTTAGACATTTGTAACATTTGAGAGGAGTTTACTTTTCTTTCAAAATCTAGAAAGGTCACTTTTATATAGACGACTGTCTATTAAAAGTAGGATAAAATAGGTATAATTTTGAAGTAATTTTTTTTCTTTTTACTTTTGTGCTCAAGACATCAGTTGCGAGTCACTTATGAAAAATGATGATATTTGAAGAGAGGACCTCGATACATTTTGAGGAAACAGAGGAATCGAAGCAGCGAGCTAACCAACACAGAGTTAAATATTGCTTATTCTCTATTTTTGATTGGTCTATGCACTCTTCTTCCTCAGAAGTCATGGAATTTGGCGGGGTACTTAGGCTTTTATTCCCTCTCAACTGGAAAAAAATTATAGGGAAACTGAACATCGGAATCTACACTACCTCCTCCAATAAGCATTTCGGACGATTTTCTCTTTCCAAGTAAATTAGCCTAATTCAGCTTAAATCTCTCGATTAATGTTTCTCCTTTTCACTTTCCTACATTTAAAATTTTAATTATCTCTATCTAACTCATTATTAGGCTTTGTAAAATTGTAATGTTTTATCTAAACCCAATATTTATCGGAGATGAGGTTCCGTGAGTGTCAAAGGCTCCAACAAAATAACCTGCATTTTTTTGTCTTTTTACCTCAGGAAAAAAAGTGAGCTGAACTTCTCTTCACAAGAAATGAGTTAGGAACAAAATGAGATAAAACTCTTTTTCAGTGTAAAGGTCTATGATTTAGATTGGAACATCTTTATATCTTAGTTTCCTGTTCACGCTATGGCCTAGAGCAAGGGTGTAAAACTCAATGGCTGAAATGGGTCAAATTAACAAGGTTTAAGTTTGTATGAACAGCAAGAAAGAGACGAACTATGAAAATAATCCTCAGAGGGAAAAAAAGATTGCTTCGAAAAAATTGTCTGGAAAAAAAAAGAACAACGATACTTTTATTTATTTATTTTACTCTTGACACTGGACATCTCTTCTCTGCTACGAGTACTTCGAGAGAAATTTTGTTTACAGTAATTACTTTTCAAAACTGACCTAAGGTGATTTATAGAAATTCTAGATCTGATAAGACTTATTTTCATTTATAAGTGATAAAATAACTGCTCCTTCTGATGAAAACATCCAAACGAAGAAATTATCTCATATACAAGTTCTCGAGTGTTTTCAAACCTGACAGGTAAATATTTGCAAAATTCTGGTACGCCAGCTTCACTGAATTTTATCTATAATTCTGAATACCATTGTGTTTTAATTACCTCTATTTGCATCTCATCTGATCCTATATCAATTGAATAAATTGAATAGAACGAAGAAAATTTACATTTCTTAGTAATTTAAATTCAGAAAATCTTGTTTGAAATTCATTTCTACACAATGCTTAGAATTTTTTTCTTGCGTATTTCTCAAATGATGCGGTTTCACCTAAAGTTACTTTCTACATTTTGCATTTCGAAAAGTGCTTTGAATTTTCATATTTTAACCGCTTTTCTTGTAGAACTAACTAACATTCAGATGCTTTAAATTGATCGCATGATCGCACATGTTTGTAGTGATCTGATCTTTTCTTTGCAGTTATATTTTAATTCATATAAGTGTATTGTTATATCGATCTTGTACCCATATTGTACAGAAAAACAGGCTTGTATTTTGAGTTTTATTGATTAGAAACTGGAATATTTCTTCTTTCAAATTCTAGAATTGCATAAGAACCTTAAAGCAGGATAGCCCAAGTACTTCGGTGTAATATAACAAACTGAAATAATCAGTGTTAGATTCACTTATGAATGCAGAGAGCTGTCTCTGATTTAAACCTCGAGATTTTGTGAAATTAATAATTATTTATAGGCATTAACATGCGTTCCATGATCACATTCGCACAGAATATTCCTTGATCTGTAATGTAATGTGAATGACGAATCTTGGACAAACCATTAATTTCACTTTTCTTATTCAGTAATGCAACGAAACCACTATTTTTTTCCGGTCATCGAAGAAGCTTCATCAGTAGCTATAGAAATTAATTTTGACAAAGGTAGATTGCATTTTTTCAGAAGGTCAAAAACACAAATATGGTGTTAAGTGTCATGCGACAGAAGAAATTCCAACAATTCCTCAAAAATATTGAAATCCGTCTCGCATGCATGTAAAAAACAACTAAATAAGCTACACTCCCAGTATCTGTACTCTCGTCACAGGCTGTCTTCAAAACCAGCTGATTTCGTCGGCCAAATTAGTTAAATCATTCTACAACTGCGTTCCGGTACAAAGAAATAGTTGGAGAAGCCTTCAGATTTCTTGAATAAACAATATTCGAAGCTTTGATTAATCTTCTTTTATAAATTCATCTTCAGTAGAAGTTTCTAGTGTTTAGCAATCAACTCTAGTAAAACGCAGCTTGCATGTACCACCGCTTCCATTTCTCGTGTTATTTTAGCAAACATAAACTATTGCTTTTTCAGTGCCAGTTTGAACTTGTTCAATTCCCGCGTAATTGTCATATATTGATTTATGTTGTTCTTAATGACAACTAATATGTTGAACAAATTTGATACATTACTACAAAATAATTTACTATCAAGCAGATTATTCTATTACTTATTTCCACAGCAAAAAAAAAAATTTAATTTCCCACTTTTTTTTTGAAAATATTGATGTTTGTCTGCAATTTTTCCAGTATTTGTACTACCTTTTGTTTTTGATAAATACATGCCGATTATGAGGGGCTGTAATAAATAATTGTTACCCCTTTTGAAAAAAAAAAAAAGAACATATAGTTAATATATAAGTTTTCTTAAAAGTTTCTCTTCATAACTTTTTCGTTTATAACCCTCTTGCATTCATAAATGATCCCTCAAAACAGAATCAGGACTTAATTCCAAAACTTTATCCCATTAACTTTCTTATGAAACACAAACTGATAAATTTAAGCCCCACGAATAGTTTTTTTTTTTTTTGTTTTGTTAAGTAATAAATCATTTCGCATGAAAAAATTGTTTTTCACAAAACTATCATCCTTGAAAGAGTTCTTTCAGGATGGACACAGTTATTGGAAAAAACGGAATTTATTGCTCTGGGAAAATTCATATACGTTACTCTGTTTATCTTTTCTAGAGACAAAACATACATTTTAATTTTTATAATTTACATTCATTATTCGTGATTTGATGATACATATTAATTTCCGATTTTTGTTTAGTATTCTTCTTTCTTTCCCGAAATGTAAAAAGCACTTAGTTTTGATGTATTATATTTATGTATCTCATCATTTTTATTTTGTAAGCTGCCAAAAGACCGATTATTTATACTTCCGGTCGCGAGTATACTTTGCCGGTTTACTTCGGTGGAATGAAAGACAGGATATTTTTGTTCCGTTGTATTAGCTGAACGGGCTGCTGGGCTGCATGCGGTGTACGAGTTTGACATTCTGGCCTAGGGAGTCTGTCTCTTCCATTGAATAATTTCCAAAAAAATGACTATTAGCGCCATTTTGCATTTATAGAGAAGCTGTTGAGTTTATTTTTCTTACTAGCAGTTTAAAATAGGGTTTCTCAGATTTTTTTTAAATTGGGATTTCTTTTAACCCGAGCAAATTTTTCCTTTATCCTGGGTTTATAATTATACAAATTGCGAATGAGAATCGAACAAATATTTACGAATAATTAACCATACAGGAAGTTTATTTGAAAGAAATTCTTTGGTAAACATACAAATAAATTTAAAATAAGAACTTTTAGTCAAAGCTCAGTTTTTCTCAACTCAGTTGATTCAATTAATAAAAATACGAATTGTAATTATAGTTATTGAATTTCTCCCATGTAACACTAAACACAGATTGAATACACTCTTAACTCCAGACTTCCATCGCATGGAGCCGTAAAGCAAAACACTTTTCTCGCTTGGGGCTTTCATCCCAATTGGCTGCGAATCATGGCACAACAGATATTTGGAATTATACAACATTTGCATGAGTTAACATTCCGCCCCGCATTGACTTGCATGCGTGGTCAACAATATGAATAATTTACAATTTCCATTACATTATACTAATTTACTATTCAGTTTTCATTACATTATATTGATAATGAGTCAATAAAAATTACAATACAATTAATTTACATGAACACTTAGTTATTACAATACAATATACGAACATTACACATAACAGAAAGTAAATAGTTCAGTCTGGAATAGGAAGAATATATGAGCCGCTCAGAAGCCAATGCGGTTAAGTCCATTTTTTGATATTTTCTGATTTTTGGAAATTTTGATGAAATAAATAATAATCTTCTTAGTTATTAAAGGATTTACTCGTTGGTTACTTTTTTCTAGGTTAGACAGCCCTTTTTTTAATAGCTTCTGAATATATTGTATAATAATTTCAGAAGCCATTGTGAATAAGTCCACCTTTTATCAATATTTTTTTACATAAACTTTGAAATAAAAATTAAATTCTTCTTCTTTCGATATTTGTTGGTAACACTGAAAAACAAGAAATTCATAGTAACTGTAACCGTTACTTCTAATTATAATTTTATGCATGTGCAAAACCATTGGAAGAAGCTGTTACCAACAGAAAAAAATCAACAAGTGGACTAACAGTCAATTGGCTTAATATGAGATGGATAAAATTGGAAAGGTCAAACCCAAGCAGCATTAAGTTCAAATATAATTTTGACGGGGATGATACCTTTCATGTAATTGATATAAAAAAAAAACAAAAACAGGTAGGCCAGTAAATTTAAAAAATATAACTCAACCTATATTATATCCTAATGGCAGAACAATTTCAAGAGAAACAAAAAAAGACATGTGTTTATTAAAGTATATATCTCCAATTAAACACGAATTTTACAGGACATTAAGGACAACACGTGGAGATCAAGATTTACATTTAAATAGCTCGGAAGAAGATGATGTTTGTTATGACGAATAAACATAAAACTTATGACAAAAAATTTTAAAAAATGTTATTTTATTATTTTTACCTAAATTTCTTATCTTTTTCAGCTGCCAAAAGGTATAAGTCCTAAAAATTTTAAGATGCTGTCATTATTTCAATAAATACTTACGTTTTTATTTACACATCCTGTACATATCTTGTTTTTTGCAGAGTTTACACCTCGAAAAAAGACTTTATACACTTTTCTAATTAAATTAATAAACCATGAATTTTAAAAACTAATGTATCAAAAAACATTAATTTTCTCAATTTTTGTGTTTTGGACTTAACCGCATTGGCTTCTGAGCGGCTCATATAATGTTGAAATGGGTCGTATAAGCACATCTTGTTAATCGCCCTTATATTAGAAGTAAAAGACACACGCACTCTAAAGATGGTCAGGGAAAAGTCAAGTAATGAGGGCTTAATTCTACTAGATGATGTTGTGATAGAAGTGTTCGAATATCTGGATAAATTTTACTGTGAGCTCAGCATAAGATTTAAAACTATCCAAAAACTAAGATCTACGTTTAAAATTGTTAAAACAAGTGTTCATTTATAAGCAACCGATGAGGATATTAAGAATCAATCTCAAAATTAATATCTTCTTGTAATGAGTCATCCCAAAAAAGAGCTTTTCACAGAAATTCCAAGATACAGAAGACATTTAAAAGCAACACAGATGCATTTTGAAAAAATAAAAATGCGCGATTTATACAGGGTGATCAATTTAAAAGAGTACTCGTTGGTTTTTCTTATTACCCTTAAATCTAACTGATGTGGCAACTATTCTAACAATTATATTCTGAAGTATAATTGTTTGAGCCTTGTTTAAGTGTGAGAAACAATTTCTAACACTGTTGGAATGTTACAACTATATTTGTGAAGTAAAAAAAAAAAAAAATGGAGAAACACAATGTGTTATTTAATCCTGAGATAATTTTATTTTTGAAAAAAAAAACATATTTAAACTCGAATTTTCTACATTATCATTCCTTACAACACATGTTGAAAATGTTCGTCACCATTTTGAATACAGACTTGAACACGTCGAATCACGTTTTTTGACACTCTTCGCAATATTGCTAGTCTTATTGAAGAGATTTCTTCAGTTATGATTTGTTTTAATTCATCAATGCTTGTAGGATTTCTCTGGAAAATCCTATCTTTGAGATAACCCCACAAAAAAAAATCCTACGGGGTAAGATCTGGTGACCTTGGCGGCCACAGGCATATTGAAATTAAACGGTCATCAAAGAACTCGCACTTTCATCGTTATGTTTGACTCGTGTGGAGTGGCTCCGTCTTGCTGAAATCAGCAGTAACTGCCCTGCATCTCAAGTGAAGCAATAAAAGTTTGAATTATGTCCAGGTACACTGCGGAATTCATTAAAATCAAAGAATTATTTCATGCAGACGATTTTTGTTGTTGTCATTCATATTCTTACGATATGAGCTTTCAAAAATAAAAAAATAAAAGTAATAAAAACGTTGAAAGAAGTCGACGATTTACTCACATCATTTGCACAGAATCGGAATGAAAATTACTAATGATGTTCACGCGAATTTACGTTTAAAAAACAAATTTTCGCATTTAGAAAGTGAGAAAAAAACTATACCTGCATATTAAATATAGACTTATTAAATAAGTAATGATATTGAAAGTCTTGCTATATATATATTATAGTTGTGGATAATACGAAAAAAACAAATGGGTACTCTTTTAAATTGATCACCCTGTATTAAAAAGTTTTATCATTTATTTTAATGGACTTTTGTAGAATCTCTTCCATCAGTCAGCTTAAAATTGTGTTTGACTATATGTGTATCAGCAGTTTCTGTGAAAGAAGCATTTCGAACTGAAATTGTTTACGGTCTTCTTAGGAACAATCCCCCTCCCTTTTTTTTGAATCAGCTGTTCCATTTGTTTTCAAATGAGGCGACGCAACCTTCGATTTCGAAGGAGTTATTCATGAATTTTCAATTCGAAGACAAGGACGGGAAAATTTTGATTTCGTAAAGATGTTATATTCTCAGATATTTGTTTTTGTTCGTTTTAGCAAAAATGTTAATATTTTTATGATTGCTGGAAATCTATGCTAGCTTATCCTTACTTAAAATGCAGACTTAGTTCATATTATCTTATTTTGTCTAAATATAATTCTTAAATGTGTATTAATTTTACTTTTATTTTCATTGTGACAAATTTGTATTTGTATGCTCTGTACGATTCCATTATGACTATATTTTGTCTGAGTATTTTATTAATAATTGCTAAGCTTAGGGTGTTAACTACATTGATTAATCCTGAATAATTTCAATTCACGAATGACATAAACATGAAAAATTTTAAAAAATAATACTTTACTTCGCTTAGGCGCCCAAAATAGAGGTCGACAAACTACGGCCGCCGTCTCTTTAATTTGACGACCCGGGTTAGTATTGTTTTGCCATAAAACAATTACAATAAGAAAATTACAGTTACAACAGCTCTTATCAGATCCTGATGCAAGTGCAAAAGTCATTTCCACATTTTAAAATCCATTTGTCTGTACAATTAATGAACTTCCTATGGACCTTCATTCGAAAGACATTGATCTGCATGATGATAATATGTTAAAAAAGGATTATATAAATGCACAGATTTATCTAACTCAATTCCATATATATTTTTCGGAAGATAAATCTGATCAATTAAAATCATTTGCTCGGAGATTTATAGCTGTATTTGGACGTACTTACTAATGTGAAAGCACATATTCGAAAATAAAGTATGTAAAATCGCAATACAGAGCATTATTAATTGTTGACTATTTGCAAAAAACTTTGCTGATAGGATGTATTGATTTCAAACTCCCGTACAATGACATATTATCTCAGAAAAAACAATCACATTCATCTCATTAGTACACAATTTAACTTGTCCTATAATAAATATGTTTACAAAAGAATGTAAATATTTTATTCGAGTTCCCCCCCCCCCCGCAAGTTTTTGTATGTGTACATTATATTATGTAAAAATGTTATTTCCAAATTTTAAAAAAAAAATTGAACTTATTTTTCTGTATGAGTAGAATTTCCCATGTAAACATCTTTGAGTCTGTTGCTTGGCCCATCGAACTTAAAAATTTTAGAAGCTGGTCCTTCCCAAAAAATGATTGCCGACACCTTACCTAAGAATGATTTGAAGTTTTTCTTTTCTTTTTTTTTGTGCTTTTGATTTACGAAAGTTTTGGATAAATTAAAAAAAAAAAAAAACTCTTTTGTTCTTATTTCATAAAATTTTTTCCCCTCCATATTTTAAAAAGTTCGATGAACAAATTTAACATCTTGATAAATTTTATTACCGCTCAGTCATTGATATTCTGTTGACGCCGACGTAAAAATAATCTCTAATTTAATACGTATGCGAATTTAAAACTTCCATACACATCAGGGGAGTGGCACCAAAGCTAGCAACGGCACAATCTAGGAAAATGTTTTATCTCCATTCTCTTTTTCAAAAAGTTACTTCACATTTTTTTTCATCCCTTTACTAGAAACGGTCGGTTTTCAACTCCTGCTATTCGGGTTGTTCCATTAAAATATAGAGGGGTACAGTTTACTTCTCATACCCCACACCCGATTCTAGCTTTATGCCGAACCTTTTATTTAGCGAAAAAAACCAGTTGTTCTTGAACCGATGGTATGCGTACCTCTAGGGTTTTTGCAGACAATCTTAAGGGGGCACAAGTTGTTCAGACATGGTGTAAGGAAAAAAAAAAAAAAAGTTTTTTAGAGAATATGCTTCGAAATAAAACCTCTAATGCAAAATGAGTCCTAGAAACAATATGAAAATACTTGTATGAAAATTCTGCAGTGAAAGATTCAGACATCCATTAATGTGTGTGGAAATGATCAAACACCACTGTCGTAAAATAGTACTCTCTCTCTCTCTCTTCAACACAGAACTAATTAATACTCCATTATAAACATCGTACGGCAAGTAATATCTGAAAGATTACATTGCAATGACTGTTTTTGAATGATTAAGATACTAACACTGTTATATATACTTTTTTCTATATCAATGACTATTAGCATACCAAGGAAACGATAAGAATGTGATAATTTCATATATAGCCGCAGAAATTTACTTTCTTTAAACGTAAACAAATGAAAGCAATATCACCAATAAGATTCATACTCATGTATCTTGCCGTTAATATAATGGCCAATAACAAAAATTAAAAATGTCCTAGTTAAAATAGTTGAATGTGGTATTCAAACTAATGGCCTTCTAATTATCCAAATACTATAATGAAAAATTCTACTTATCTTGATAAATCTGAACTTGACTTAACTAGATCCGATTCAAGTAGACTTCTAGTGACGGGATCCGAGTTAGGTGTACAAGTTCAGTATATCGCCATACAGTTGACTGAACTAATACAGTGTTCCTATAAATTTCTTTAATTCCTCTATATTCTCTCCTGCGAATAAATTATTTAAGAGTGTCAAAGATATTACATTTTTTAAACTGCTTCAAATGTTTTTCGATAAAAGTTATTTCTAAAATTTTTTATTTGATTATGTCATTTTTCAATCAAAAGGCAAATTAAAGTACATTTAAATTGTTTTTCAACATTAACTGAAATTGCTATTTTATAATTTCAAAATGCACCATAAACTGTATTTTTCTTTTTCGTTTCAGCATTCACCAGAAAAATTTCTTCTAATTTTTGAAAGCCTAATTGCTAAGTTCATTCATTCTTCGCCATGGATGAGACATTTGTTCCCTCCTCCTTTCACAAAACAACTGTAGCCTATTACGAAAGAGATTTTGTTACTCTAATAGCTTTCGCTGACCATTAGCACTATAGGATAGAAAGTTCCTCATGTCGTTTCTTTTTATAGATTTTATGTATTGGAAAAGAACGTGTAATAAAAGAGGGTAGGGGTCCTGCCGAAAACAGCCGTTGCTCGAGTTCCCTGGCAATTTCCAATTACAGATATAAATTTTCTGAAGTATTATTTTTATGACCATCCAATTGATGATTGTGCAAAGGTCAGTTCTCGTTGAAAAAAAAAAAAAAAACGTGGGGGGAGGGCTCTTTCTTGAATTTTAGGTCTTTAACATATGTTTAAACTTCTTAAAATAAATTAAATGAGAATGAATTAAAGTGATGTATGAAGTAAATTCAGTGTGAATGTGTGTGTATTTAAAGAAAGTTAAAATATTTCGGTTGTCTTAACTTTTATTTCAAAAATTAGTTTCGATTTAAATCTGTTTAATTTTTGTAATCATTTTCAATTTTTAGCCGATGTACATCTAGATTGGGCACTATTATTCACAGATAAAAACTACATATTTAGTTTTTCTTTTTTGTCTTGTCGTTCATTTGAGAAGGAACTTAACGAATGCCTTCGAAACATATTAAACAACTGAAACGTGAGGGGAAAAAAACTTTTTGAAGGATGATGAGTATCAAAAGCTTCAGAAAAATTTATAAAACTGTACCAAAATAAGATATGTTGTTTTGTTAAGGTTTTTTGCATTTTGTTATTAGATTAAATACTTATTCAAAATGCTGAGTAACGCTGCTTAAAATATTAAGTGCTAAAACCTCTGTAATACTTGTTGGAAAAATATTCAGGCAGCCCGAAAAAGTTCATGGAATTGTTGAACAGTTACGGAAGCACTACAGACAAAATCGAAAGTCGTAATAAATTAGAAAAATTTGCGTTCATGAAAACACATTAAGTAAGCAATGCAGCAGCTCCATAAGAATTGAATGAAAAGAACTATGATGAGTGTATAAAAACTTTTAAAATAAATTATAATTAGTTAATTAATAATTAAGTTATTGAATCTAGAGCCTCTAAAGAGTTACAATAATGTTAAAGTCATACGAAGGTTATAGGATAAAATCGAAATTACAGCTCTGAGAATTTGGAAGTGCAAAGTGTTACAAAAGGCTCGTTTGGTCAGTTATTAATGCCTGTGTTGTTAAAATCTATTCCAGAACAGGTCGTTCTAGAATTTAATGGAAGAAAACAATAACAAATGTGCTACAGGTTTATTAGATTTCATTAAAAATGAAATAGATTGTCGTGAAGCGTCTGATTTGTCGATGCTAGAGAAAAAAAAAGTTTGCCCACCCCGTTTTGAACATGTAAAATTTGATAATAAAATTTTTTCAAGAAATATACACACAAGTGCTAGTTTTAATGCTATTAACAATGGTAAATGTATTTTTAGCGATAAATTTCATTACTCATTTTCGTGTAGTAAAAGTAGGGTTACTAACTTTGCACAAAAAAGTATAACACTTTGCATAGTAAAGTAGGGTTGAGGGAAAAAAAAAAAGAAAAGAGTATGAAAAAAAATTAGCGCATTCAACATTTTATAAAAAATATTTACGTTATATCATAAAAGAACCACAAGAAAAATTTTAAATATTTGACCAGTACAATACATTTCTTGGAAAAAAAAAACACAAAATGGGATTTTTGGAAAAAGTAAAACAAAATTTTAAAAACTAACATAAATTACATATAAAACATTTCTGCTTTGATCTTTATTGTAAACAAAATCGTACTTTGCTTTTTATTTCTTTCCAGCCTTTTTTTTTTTTTTTTTTGGCTACGGCAAAATTCATAAAAATTTTTACATTTCATATTTTTGAAGAGGTATTGTACGAGAAGCAACTTTTTCACTGACTCTTGTAACAACCTGGCGGCCGCGGTACCGTAATGGTCATGGTCTCACGGCCGCGTTGTTTATGCTGAGTCGTGGGATGACAGTGAATACCCGCCGTGAAGCGGGGCTGATGCTACATTGCATTTAGAATCTGGTTGAGATCCTAAACCTTCCCGTTGGTGTGGAACTTTGGAGAAAGAGGTACAACTCAGGTGTCGTCCTCGTTACTTGATCGAGGTTCAATCGCCAATCGCCCTCATGTTGCTTGTCAGTGCGACGTCAATAAACAATCACAACACGTGTCTTTTCTCTTCTTCCTTTCATTTGCTAAGTATTGTGCAATTATATTAATATATCACAATATACACCAATATGTATCCCAAAATAATAATTTAAATCAAATTGTAAAAAAGTTGTGCGTTAAACTTTGATTTATGACTTTAATATTTTTGATAGTTAAAAAGAAACGTGTGTTAAAAATAGCGTGTGCGTGTTTTTATGCGTGTTAAAAAAAGTTTGAAAATTTTCGTTAAAACGAAAATTTTCAAACTTTTCTTATACAGTGATTTAGTGGATAAGAAAGGGATGGGGGAGAGTCGCGAACATTTTTAAAAATTCGGTAAAGGGTTGCGAGCGAAAAAAAGTTGGGAACCACTGGTCTAAATACGATAAAATTACTTTTTGGGTCCTTCTATCGTTCACAAAGTAGACAGACATATTTATCTTCTGTAAATATGATTCATACTCGATTTGTGTTCAATATAAAGATGATTTTCTGTAAGTATGTTTTCCCCCTTCCCAATTTTTTTCCATTCATCGGTTAACAAGGATTTTCGATATCCCAGACCGGCTCTGGTCCCAATTAATACGTCTTAACGAAAAATAACTCACAAAGTTTTCCTCTGAAAATTACTTGGGTTGTATAATATTCACATTTCGATTATATATATATATATATATATATATATATATATATATATATATGTAAAGTAATTTACTTCTAACTATTTAATTCATTTTTTATAAAAACCAGTCGAAGCCAATTTCAGTTTCATAGAACTATTTTATTTTAGCGGAGAGAAAGACCATTTCCACACGGCGGGAATTGCACAACTCTGCCGTTGGATACAGATTATGACAGCATGAGTATAACAGCAAGAGGAGTAGAAGAGAGCGTTTTTGTTTATATAATAGGGAAATTTCGCTTTAAACGTCAGAGATCGTATGGTCTGGATGGAAGGACTTCAATGGAATCTAAGTGTAGACTTAAAAGTCTGTTAGGGATCATCCTTACAGGTCTGCTACTATTCTGCCGATTCTGCAAATTTTTACGAACGCGTGATTGCATAAATTAAAAAGAAAAAGGAATCGTATCAGGAAATAAGAATGAACATAATCTGTTAAAGGAGAGAATGAGCAAATTTAGTAAATTAAATTATTTTATTGAGAAATTAATCGGAATTAAGTTAAATCCTTATATATATACAGGGCGCGGCAAAAAAATACGTACAAACAGTTTTTAATATAACGTTATTAAATATAAATAAATTAACAAAATATAGCAAACAATAATAAGAGTAAACTTTTATTAATAAATAAATTTAATTAGTTTCAAAGGGGCCGCCTATTGCAGCGGCGCAGAAGCGCTAACGCTTATTAAAAGTTTCAGCAATGGGCTGCAAGTCTTTTACCTTTAATCTATTCCATTCCCTCCGAAACTATTGCATCAGAGAGTTTAAACTTTCATGCAGTTTAGTGCAAGTCCTATATTCCAAAATGGTCCATGCACTGTAATCCATGAGATTAAAATCTGGAGAGTAGGGAGGCCATTCTACAGATCATATCATGTCAGAAACCACTCTTGTGTCTTTTTAGCCTTGTGAGCTGGTGCGGAGTCTTGTTGAAACGTCCAATAAACATTGCCGAAGTGTTTTTGGCCCACGGAGGTACAACAGCTTTTAGAATGTCCCTCTAGTACACTTTTTGATTTATTTTAACACCCTCAACCACAAAAAACACGAGGTGTTTTAACGCTTGCGCTAATTCCGTCACAGATCATGACTGATTTTGGATATTGGTAATGTTAAACAATTGCCGAGGTGCTTAGAGCGTCTACAGACCAGATCCTATAGTTCTGGGAGTTAT
Organism: Nephila pilipes; assembly: GCA_019974015.1. Classification (NCBI taxonomy): domain Eukaryota; kingdom Metazoa; phylum Arthropoda; class Arachnida; order Araneae; family Nephilidae; genus Nephila; species Nephila pilipes. The sequence continues at coordinate 2,381,680 of BMAW01016158.1, forward strand.
GAACTTATTGGATGGCAAAGAGCTTCTCATTAGTGAAAAGGAATATCTCCCAGTTTTGACTTGTGGCCCGTCTCAAAAGTTTTCGGCATCTTTGAAGCCGCACTAGTTTGTTTTCTTTAGTGAGAAGCTGAACTCTTGGAACTTGTGATACTTTAGTCCAAGCTATGTTTTTGCTATTCACCACACCGATAGGTCACTTATTCCCATGTCCCGAGCGATTTTTCTCATGGAAACCCTCGGATTTCTTTGAACTCGCTTTTTGATGGCCTTACGATTCTTGAAAGTTTGTCGTTTTCTTTGCATAAGCAACTCTAAACTAGCAGATCTTTTGCTTGACGTTATAAAAATGCCAAACAGCGATACGTAAACTAAGAGATATATTATAAAATACTTTATAGTGCAAAAAGTGGTAGTGAAGAATATATATATATATATATATATATATATATATATATACTCTCTCACTATATATATATATATAGTTTTAAATTACAAAAACAATGTTATCTTGTTTTTTTCTTTTCCTTTTTTTGAATATTTTTTTGGCTGAGTCAAAATAATTAGGGTTGAAGACATGAACATTGTTGAGTGATTTTAACAGGAGCTTAACTCCAGGTATTAAAACATGACGGATTGCTTCTTGTACTGTTAATGATTATTAGTAAGGTCCATCTTCTCAAGTCAAAAAACTAAATTAGTTTAAACTGCATTCTCAGTAATGCACAAATTCCAGGTAAACAGATGTGCCTCCGATCTTGAACGCCAATGCACGATGTTCAGAGAAAACACCCAGTAAAACTGCTTGTATAAAATGAGCGTTAATTTTATTTCCTACTGTAGTATGTTTGTTTATTGATGAGACAGGCTATAAATATCGACTTAATACTTAATGGATGTAGGGAGAGAGAGTCTAATTTCTGCTATCGTAATTTCACTCTTTCCTATCATCATCCCCATCCAAACCGAGTAAAAGTTCTTTAAACTTAATTTCGTTAATTTCTCTCTGGTAATTTCATAGAGCTTGTGCAATTAAAAAAAAACAGAAAAAAAGAACTAACGTATTAGTTTCAGGATTAAATTGATGTTTCCTTGCCGTATTAAAACATAAATGCACCTATAAACAATGATGATGAGAGCTTTGTATAAGGAATATGGAATTTTTAGTAGTTTCAAAAATATCTGCAAATTTTTAACATCTTTGCATTAATATAGTTAAAATTTCAGCGCAGTATTTCCCTAATGCAAAACTAATTTATGATGAATTTATATCATAAAATATGTACATTTGTTGCTTGGAGCGGTAATAATTTATGATCTCTTAAAACTCTCTGGATCAAATTCATATTAGTAATCCAGTCTTATTCTGCAAAACGCAGTTTTTTTGTTTTGGCGGTATCGATAGGCTTGACATAACTTTTGGGTTGAACCCAGGACATATTTCTGAAATTACTTAAAAGTCTGAACAGTTTACGGTACTATTAAACTTTATTTATTCAGATGTATTTTTCACTATACATGACTTTTTCCGAAATGGTTTGTTTGTTTTAATTACATCATAAACTCTTCAACAAGAAAGTTCAAAATTAATTTTAACATTCAGCACAGATATTTAAATGTAGATACTGAAAGTCTACCTGTTACTGAAGACCAAATTTTCCCCACAGTTGAAAAAACTCTCTAAACTGGAGCAGATGTTCCAGGCAAAGACATAACAAATTCAGCCATATTAGAAATATTGCAGAATGAAATGTCACTCTTTTGAAACACCTTCAAAATTGCTTCCTACTTCTCTTCAATATCCTGGTTCTTTTTCAGAACTTGAATCCCAACCTACGTTTAAGTTTTGAATTATCTGGTTCAACAATATATGTTCATTAAATAGTTCATTAATATTTATGGAATATTTTAGAATTTCATTAACAACTTGTGCACTCTCTTCTAATTCAGACCAGGTAATTTCAAATCGTAAATTTATATTCCCTCTGAAACTTACTACTTCATCAACACTAAGGTCTCTACATTACTAAGTATTGGATACTAGAATTATAAAAATTGTCTACGCTTTAGAATAACTTTTGTTTCTGAGCATATAGGTCTAAAATTTAAAAAATCCTCCACCAGTCATAAAGTTCCCAAACTCCGGACATTTTTGCAATCCCGGACAGCACAAAAAAAAAAAAACAAGTCTGTCCGGACTAATTCCGGACGTATGGCAAACCTAGGTATTTGGCAGTTTTCCATCAGAGAATGAAAAAAGGGTTAATTATGGACTTATGTAAAAAAAGAAAATGATCTAGACAAAAACCTTAAAAAATTGAGAGAAATAGGGAATATTGAGAGTGGAGACATAAAAATTCGGAAATTTTAATTTGTTAGAAATATTTCGAACAAAAATATACATGAGATTAAACTAGTAGCCAAGTCGTTAAAATGCTCTTAAATGAGATTGAACTGTTTTAGGATGTGCTAGACACAAAATGCAACGAAAAAACTAAATTTTTTTGGAACTGTTTACAAACGATCCTGAATATTCAAAATTATATTAAGTTTTTTAAAAGAATGTCGACAGTTAGGCCACATGTTAAAGATTAGCGAGAGTATAGAGGAAAAAAAAGCGTTTTACATTCCCCATCGTAAAATGTATAAAGAGAAGATAACAATAAGTCAATATAGGATCGAATTCAACACTTCTTCTTTAACAACTAATGTAAATTCTTTTAATTCTGCCCAATATAAAGAGGGTTTTTAATATATGATTATTTATTTTCAGTTACATAGATATTTAAAAAACTTTTTTTCACTTTCACTGAGTACAGTTGTGATGTTGGGCTATTCGCGATTTTCTCTTATCACCGAGTACCACTCAGATGTGTGACTTGTGAGATGGTTCTCAAATATGCCGGTTGAAGGGCCTCCAGTATGTTGTAGTAACGCATATTATCTTCCAAGTTAGCTAAAAAGTCCGTTACACTTCCCGATCCATCTAAAAACTGTACGAGGAACACGGCCATTCTGTGTATCGCTCCTACTCCAGGGGTGGGAACGGTTGGGCGCCACTGTGGCGAATCACTACTTCTACCTGGCTGTTATGCCATAATATAGTTAAATACAACTAACTCTAAAAGCCAATAACTTACGCAAGGACACACCAGTCAAAGCTAACACAACTTTTTGTCTATCAATTTCTGTAATATAATGCCTAAGGAGTTTTCGCTCTCTTTGGGGGCCCTGGGATTAATCTATCTATTCAAATATTATTACAATAATACACTCTCACCAAAACTTTTTCAGTCGAGGTTACTTTGGTTTACTAAATCCTCTGCGACAGTTACTACCAGCAACAACTCTTAATATAATCGATCTCTTGCTAGGAATACACTCATGGCTAATCACACTCGCCCTCAATCCTCTAAATTGCCCTTTACTTATGTACCGTCATATCTAAATCATTTTATTTCCACCTGCATCTAATTAACATAATTGCGTTTCATTTTGGTTGGGAAGAAATTGTTATTTCATGTAATCAATCTCAATTTAAGTCCACAAGGTTAGTGAAGAGGTAATCGCTAACAGTCGAACGTCTTACAGTAAAAAAATATTGCTACCTATCCTGACAGAAAAAGTTACAAAAAATGTTAAGGAAGAAAAGCCTTTACGAATTAGTTGGAAGTTTCGAGAATAGAGTGAAAGTTCTAGTGTCATCCTCGTCACTTGACCGAGGTTCAAAAATACGAGGTCCGTCGCCAATAGGCCTCGTGTTGTTTCTAAGAGATATGTTCATGAACGACCAACCAAATGAATGCCCAACTGCTTTGACTTTGCGGAGAAATAATTAAAGAAAAGCAACCGCGGTAGCTTAGTGGTCATGGTCGCGAGCTTGCGGCCGGCGTTGTTTCCGTTGAGCCGTGGTTTCGAGCCCTAATGCCTCTAAAGACCAGCCATGTAGCGGGGCTCATGCACGTTAACCCTGTCGAGACTTCAAATTCTCCCGTTGGTGTGACAGTTTTGAGAGGGAATGATAGCTCAGGTGTCGTCCTTGTCACTTGACCGAGATTCAAAATTACGAGGTCTGTCTCGAATAGATTTTGTGTTTCTAATTGTGACGTCCATAAATAATCAATCAATAATGAAAGAAAAATTAAACTGTTATGATAATAAGAAAGTGCATACATTAGGAAAATACGGTATAAATCTTTTATGAATTTTAGATTTAGAGAAATAACAAGCAAAAAATCAGAAGAATATATATTTTTTCCTGTCCAGGTCATTAAGACATTTTTTCTAAATTGAAACAAACTGCTAAAACATTTTTTTTTTTACTTAAAAACCATTAAAATAACGTAAAATTTGAAAATATTTTAGATGGTTCAAGTACTCTGTATGTTCAAGTATTCCCATATTGATGTTCTCTGCAGAAGAATCTACCTTTTTTAAGGGAGGAAGGTAAATAATTTATTTACTTTAATTCATATCCAACTACTGAATTCAATGGTTCCGACGCTTGCCCTTTACGTTGACGAATGTCTAATGCAAAAAAATGATACATCATTTCTGTTTATCTGATCGAATTACGACACTTAATAAACTCTAAAGAAAATTTTTATTTGTAGGGTAAGTCTCTGGGGTATTTGCTCTTGATGGAGATTTTGTAACGAAGTTATTCGCGTTCTTACTCTCAACTAACATCTGGATTTACTTTCTGATTTTATATTTAAATTTCCAGTTCCTTACCAACTAAATGAAACTTGATTATGGAAATTTTGTTCAATATAAAAAGTGTAGTGAATGGATTTCAAGAAATATATTTTTTTAGCCACAGAGAATTGAATAGAGTTTGTAATGATTTGGTACTGTAGTTAGTAGTGAGAAACCAGTTGGCGTAAAATAATAAGTGTGATCTTAGCAGACCGACGGAAGGTTATGATAATCTAAATTAATTTCGGTTAGGCGAACCTTAGGGGCTTACCTTCTGTTAGGTACTAACATCATGAACCTGAGGCACCCTAGTGATCTTTTCTTTTCTATGGATTTTTTTTCCATGGGGGTTTTTCCCTAGTGATTCTATGGTTGGTAAACACGGGTGACGCTCCTCGGGATACCCTAGAGATCCTTTTTTTTCAATTTTTCAATCACTTTTAACTTTCTTTCCTCTTTTTTTAAATGTCTAGATCGCAGTTGCACCTTGTTTGGCGCAGCAAGGTCACATCTGGCTCTTCAGCCATTAAATTTCTCCACCATTTCCATTCAGCTAGGTGGGAATTTACGAGACCACTCGGATCTCCAAAAAATGTGATTTAATGTGCTCGAACCCTAGTGAATGGGTAAGGAATAGCTTTTGTAATTCTTTTAAAAAAGATTTGAACCACGTTGGGGATTTGTAGACTGAGAGAGAGACTATTTACAAAATTATATTTCTTCAAGTGAGGCATAAATAAAAGCATTGGATTTATAAAATAATGACCTCGGAAATTAATGATTGAGAGGCGTAACAACTTTAGCTATCTTGAAAAACATTCTCAAATTTTTTGCTATTTTGGTGTTTTTCATGCTGAAATGTGCATTTATTAGAAAGCCTCACTCACCTACAAATTATCATTGCCTTAGGAAATGGCATTCTGTTACAAACGAGAATATGTACTTTCACAACCTAAAAACTTTGAATAAAATGTATGTGTTTTATTCCCCTGGCATTTTTTTTTTCTTAAATCGTAAAGGTATTAACAAAACTAAAATTGTGTATCTAGTTTCAAATTTCATCTACAGTTTTATCTTATTTACTTTGCTATTTTCGCTATGTTCTGGGAAAGTTAAAATGTCTAAGGCAAAAGACTAGAATTTCTTCAGAAAATATTACTGATAGTTGCTTTTATTTTTATTGATTATTAATTTACTTGATTTTCTATTATCAAAAAATAAAAGAAAAATGAGATTAATTTTTAAATACTTAAATACTCTCAAGATAGCGCATATTTTTTAATAATTTAAAAAAAAAACTTTACTATTTCATTATCTCTCCTCTCTCCTACATATTAACTCAATTCAAAATTCTAAAAATACATTACAGTGAATTATAAAAAAGGATATTTACTGTTGCTTAAGAGGAAGCTTGATCCTTTTTTTTTGTTAATTGTTCTTATAAAAAAGGTTTTTAAAAAATCAGTTTTCTCAGAATTTTCTTTTTTTTTTTCTTCATATAATTGATAACACATACCGTTGAAAGTCTTTTGACATCTCAAATATCATATGCAGCTCAAATGAATGAATTATTTTTTATTAGAAGTTTTGCTTAACTTTATCATCTGCAAATTTTACTTTTTTGGCATGTTATGAAACATCTGCGAATTTTATACCTTTATTATTTATTTTGATTATTTAAAGTTTGAGTATTTCAAACGTGATTTGATGAGATTTATTAATTCACAAGAAAGTTAGTTTTGTTCTTTTGATTATTAATTTTTAGTGATACATAAAACTTAGAGTTAAAATGAACATTATTAAAAATGTTAAGAATGTGCTCCATTGATATACATTTGAAATCGAGCTATTAATTCACTGAAATATGGAGTCTTTCATACTGACGTTGCTCGAAATTTGGATTATCATATCCAGTGGCGTACCCAGAAATTGATTTTGGGGAATGCATGTCGTCATTTCCATGAAAGAAGCAATTTCTTAAATTCAGAATTACTACTTAATAAAAACTGAAGGATACGTTATATCAATCTTATTTCTCTTATTTAAAACTGTTCAAGTAATGATATATAATTTTGTCAAGTTACAAAAATTACAAAAGTAAAGATCATTTAAAAAAATAATAAAAATATAATGAGAACAAAAATTCCTACTTACCAGAATCGATGGAATCCAGCATCATTGAAAAATTGATAACAATCGCTAAATGTTTGAAAAAATTAAAGGTAATTTAAAATATGGTTTCCTGCAAAATACTATTTCTTTTATGAATATTCATGAACGAATACAATTTTTCATCGGCATCGACACAATTACGAGTATCTTTGATTTGGCATGCGTCTAAAATTGCCAAATTTAGAGAATGAGAGCTGTGTAATGTACATGTAGTGCTGATTGGAATATTCTCTTGCTTTGGCAACACAGTTGAATGCTTTAGACATGACAGCAGCACTATCTTATTTTTTTAAATATGTTAAATTCAAGCCGGATGAATCTAAAGGTTTCACAAAATTGTTTTCTATATCCTTCTCCCATGTTGAAATTACTGGCAAAAACAGTAAAAAGTTTTCAATTATAAAGATTTGTGTTGTCCTTACTTTCTACAAATCTTACTCATAAAGATACTTGTTCTTTGAATGAAATAACTATGGTTTCATCTGCTGTAATAGAAACAACATTTGCTTACATTTATTTTTTCAATGAATTTGTTGTAAAATTATTTCGATGCACTCATGTACAAATTCGTTTTGTATTGTTGGCGATATATACGATACATTACTAGCAGACAATTTGAAATGTTCTATCAGCATTTCATCTCGTGCATCAGTTTGGTGTTAAAGCAGTTGGTGGAAATTCCAATTTTGGTAGTTATGTTCCTTTCTGATTCTGTTACCTTAATTTGTCCAAACTCGCGATGACCTATAAAAGGAACTCCATTTCTGCAACAGAAAATTACTAATTTTGTGATAGGGCATAATTATTTTTACTTTTTAAATTTTCTTTTGCCTGTGGAACGCTTGTAGTATCAATAATATCTGTTACAGCTTGTTAACGCTCTTGTGCAATAATTCTTTAATTGTCAGCAGTTAGCAAAGAATACCCCTGATTTTTTCCCTTTTGATGTTCACGAAATTTACGATAAGTGACAACGAACTTTACGAAAAAAAGTTTAATTAATGGTCCCAAGGAGGTAACGAAGTGAGACTACCATTCAAGAAAATTTAAAATTATAAACCAATTTGAGCAAAAGAAAATAGACCGATTCAGATGAGATTTCATGACAACTATTAGTTTACAAAAACCTTTATTACTGCTCGTGGATGATTCAACTCCGTTAAAGGGTGATACGCTGAGATGGACCCTTTCCGAAAACATGTTTAGGACTTTTCTATTCTTTAATCAGGAATTGGCTTGGATGGAAAAATTTTTTTCTCTTCGTGATAAAAAAATTTAAATATGAGAAAGAATTTTTTTTTTTAAAGTTAAGAACATCTCTAATAGTATAATAAAGGAATTTTCTCAAAGTATTCAATTTCGAGAAAAAAATTTGAGAGTGCATATGTTCCTTGGCCCCCCCCCCCCCATTGGGTACGCCACTGATTATGTCCATAGTTAATATTTGGAATCGTAATTTTAAGCAGGAAAGGAATGTTTACAATAAGCTAGATGTTGTCAACCTAAAAAAAAATTTTTAATCGAATTTCAAAAAGGTTTCTTACGGATCCTCATAAAAAAAGCAACTCAAATAACTAATGAAATTTATAAACCATACAATTTAAATGAGTTTGTCTTGTAAAATATCATTTAAGGGATGATGGCTTGCTTAGCTGTCGTTCCAGGAAAAAAAATCCCACTGTATTCGTATATATAGAAAACAGAAAGGTCTGAAAGGAATCTCCTGAAATTCATTTGAAATGGACGTAAAAGAAATATAGTTAAGTATTTTTCAGAGATGAAAGTATCACTTATTTTCATCAGAGGACAATAAGTACATACGTCGTTCGAAATATGACAGAAACTATCCACGATGTGTGGTTCCCGCCATTAAGCATGGGGGACATGTTATGATGTGGGGATGACACACGTGTTTGATTATTATGCCTAATAAATGGCACAATGAATCGATTTTTGTGCAAAGATATACTAGAAAAGAACTGTGCTATAATGAACATGCTGAGAAATTTCATTTTCCAACTCGCTAATGACAGAAAACACATCTCCATATTGTTCTGTAGCCGAGGTAGTCTAGTGGTTATGGTCGCAGACTCGTGACCTGCGTTTTCGTAGTCATGGGCTCGAGACCTGAAGACCCACCGTGTAGCAAGTCTGTTGCACGTTAAATCTGTCGAGATCCCAAGCCCTTCCGTAAGCGTGGTGGGGAAGTTTGGAGAGGAGGGGCTAGTTCAGGTGTCGTCCTCATCATTTGACCGAGGTTCAAAATCACAAGGTCTGTCTCCAATAGCCTTCCTGTTGCTTCTTAGTGCGACGTTAATAAACAATCGCGTCAATATTGTTCAGCAATTTTCACGTAGGAAAAAAGTTTGTTTTTAAATGGCTGAGTCGATTTTCAGACTTAATTCCGTTAGAACATTTGTGTGTGAATAGTTGAATAAAACCATTAAGTAGTTCAATCACAAAAATCACGATGATTTGTATCAAACATTAAGCCATGGATGGGAAGCTACATCTACAGACAAGATAAACAAGTTAAGGCTGTTCTCGGCTAATGTTAAAGAATAGGGCTCAAAGTTCTAACACATTTTCAGGTAGAAGAAATCCTTCAATACTAATATTAATTACTATGGATATAACAAATATAATTATTTACTAATTAGCGTTATTAGAATTTTGATTTTTTTAAGAAAACTTACAATTTTTTGCCTTTATGTAAAATGGATATTCAATTTTCTATGTTAAAGTATAGGAGACGAAAAGTTCGAACACATTCTTTACAAGAAAAAAATTATTGATTCAATCAGATTTGAATCAGTTAGAAGTATACACTTCTCTCTATTGAATAGCTAAGCCAAAATATAGTTTTGTGTCGTTATTAATCAATTTTTTAAGGTTTCAAAGGAATTTTTATTAATTATTGGCGTACTTCGGATTATCTGCAACAGACGGCGCCAGCATATTTTTTTTCTTCTGTAGACTGTACTCTTGGCGAGGAATACTTATTTTTGGCGAACATTTACAATTACTTTCTGAAATGAAATTATAGCAACTTGTAAATTGTGACTAATAGTAAATAAAGGAGAAAGCTTTATAATTCACAGAAGTGTACGCGAAGCTTACGAACTAAACACTTATAAACTCTCCGGTTTGGGAATATTTTGTGTGTGTTCATAAAATTTATTTGTGTGTAATGGTAAATTTGTGTTATTGAAAAGATGTTTAAAATATAAGTTTTGATTTAGTGAAGTCAAAGCAGAGAAGAGAGAATCTGAATTAAATTAATATTGAGCTTTTCCGAAATAAATTGAAAGTTACTTAAATTTTCTTTAACCTTTAGAAAAATATAGCAAAATGCAAATTATTATTTCATGATTCATAAAATGTAAAATTTTAATTTAGTCTCTAAGATGCACTGAAGTAATTTGTTTATTCCAGCAATTTTTTTTTCATTATTTAATTTAATTTTATTTATTTATTATTATTTTTCAAATTGAATTAAGCATCTCAAAAAATTTAAGTCTTTAAACTTGCCTTTTTTAGGCAAATGCAAGACACCAAGACATCCTTGCGCTCTTTTTATTTCCCTTGGATTTTACCGTCTTTGATGAAGACGGGTGACGCACCCCCTGGATACCTCAGCGAGTCTTCTCTATTTCTAACCGTCCTTTTTGTCAATCAATTTTTACCAAATGATTATTGTAACAAATATTTCATTGACCATAAATGATTCATTCAGTAACAGGGGGAAAAAAGTTTCATTTAACTTATTTTTATGTAACTGGTGTACGAAACCAAATCACGTAAAATTAATCGATAATTAATCTAAGTAATATATTAATCAGTGTAGAACTTCACACTTTGTAATCGGTAACATTCGCCTTTTTTTTATTATTATTATTGAAAATTAAAATCGGATATTTTCAATTTCCTAATCAAGTCCTCGAATAACTTTTTAACATAAGAAGCTTATAGTTTGAGGGTAACACAGTTTACACATATTAGCTCAGATTTATAATTAATTCAACGAATATCTATTGCAGTTGAATTTAATAGAAAAGCTATCTAACATAAAACAGTATTATCATAACAAAATTGAACTTTTTTTTTTTTTGGTTTATCAGAGGGTTCCGGCCCCCCCCCCCCCTCATATTATAACTAAACATAAGTATTTTTCATTTAAATTAGAAAAAAAAATATTAAAGTAAAAATTCTGATTGATTTGGAGCATTTGAAAGATTGAAAATTAGTTTTCTAAAAATTCAAATGATGTTTTAAATTCAAAAAAAGCAAAGATACATAATTTTCAATTGAAGAAATCTTTCAAATATCACGATTTGTCTGAAACGCGATGGAGAATATAAAACTGTTTTGATTCTGCGCTTCTTGTCCCTTCCGCTAACTTTTTGGGTTACATTGACGTTATTTGATTTAAGAACCTCGCATTGTGTATAAACTGTGTCTTATGTAAACCAACATATTGTAGGAGATCGAATGTTAGTAATATAAGAGAGTGTATGATATTGGTGTAGGAAAGTTACGTGATCATCAAAAAGCTGATATTTTTCACAGACTCTATTTATAAATATTAATCTCGACTCAGATCCAATTTTATTGTTATTGAGATAAGTGGAAATTTCAGTTATAATCTTGGGTTCCCCCCGATCACGAGATAAAAACCTATCGACATTCATAGTAATTGTTGTCATTCATATAATACGAAAGAAACTATTTTGATTTTTCTTAACTAATTCTTTCTTGGATGAACATTTATTGTTTAGTTTTAGTTTAGTTTAGTTTTATATTAACGTCGCACTAGAAGCAACACGAGGGCTATTGGCGACGGACCTCGTAATTTGGAACCACGGTCAAGTGACGAGGACGACACCTGAGCTGGCACCCCCTCTCCTAACATCCACACCACGCCAACGGGAGGACTTTGGACCCCGAACAGATTTAACGTGCATCAGCCCCGGCTACACGGCGGGTCTTTGGCAGCCAAGGATCGAACCCGCGACTGAACGAAAACCGCCGGTCGCTAGTCCACGACCTTGACCACTAGGCTACCGCGGCCCCATGAACATTTATTGAGTTCCGATGACTCAGATCCTAAGTAACGATGCAGAAGGTGTCACAAATGCGTCTATCATTACCCACCCTGGATTCGGATCCGGAATTGGAATAATAATTCTATCGATTCAATTTTTCCGACAGTCTTAGCAAAAATAAGTAACATGAGGGAAGGCTTATGAAACTACAAAAAAATAAGTCTATTAATAGTAAATTTTAGAAAAACGAAATATACATTTTGTTGAACATATTTCCCTCCTTATTCATTATATGCTCACATAATTACTGGTCGTTGTAGCCAAAAGGTCATGACACTTTTTCATCGAGACAGGGGTTCGAGTCCTCATTACATTGAAAACCGCCATTTAGAGCAGTTGATGTACGTTACATCTGTAGAGGCTCCAAATTATCACGTTGGCGAGGTGTGGAAGTATGGAGGTAGAATTTCAGATCACAAGTGTGATCCTGGTCCCTTGACTTGGGTTCAAAATCGTGACGTGCGTCGCCAATATTTATCATGTTGCTTGTAAGTGCGAAGTTAATAACACAATCTTTTATAACAGGGGTGCCAGTTGCACTATGTTTAGGAGCCACATTTTAAAAAAGAAATATTTGAAAGAGCCGTTTGTTCAATGTTGTCATGTGGAAATATTGTAAAATTTCCCCACATTATGCTGCATTTTCCTCCAAATGTTACTATTTTGTGATTTTTTTCCCTCCATGACAAGAGAGGTTTATGGCACAAGAGTCAAATATGGCTATGCTACGCCAAACAATGTGTATTTGTGATAAAAGTATATATATATATATATATATACAGTTTTTGCATTTGGTATCAAAATAATTTCATTAATACATAATTCATATTCTTATGAAAACCGCTTCGAGAATATGTAAACTTTATTGGAATATAATATCAATCACTTTTTGTTTCTAATTGCTTCTACTTCAGATGGCTCTCTCAAAGGCATCTTTTGAACATTAAGGGAAAAGATAATTGGTTGACAAGAAAAAGAGTCGAACATGTAGCTTAAAAAAAAAATCTTGAAGCCTGCCCGTGTGACATTGTATCTCACTTAATTCATACTGATTTTTTAAAATTTTTAAATGCATTTGATAACAAAATAATTTCTTTTTATGCAGTAATCCATAGAATATTAGTATAATTATAAATAAGTAACACATACAGTTCTTATGGAATCCTGTTCAAAAATAGGTAAACTTTATCAGATAATAATGTCAGTCACTTTTTTTTTAAATTTTTAATTGCTTCTTCGACTCCAGATGACTCTCTAAAAGACATCTTCGGAAGCGCTCTAATTAAATTAAAAGCGCGTCAATAATTGACGGTAAAATACATTTAAAATAGAATTTTGTTAACTTTGGAATTAGGGCTTTCCAAAATTCCTTGTTTCACTGTATGCGCGATATTAAAGTGTCTTTTTAAACTAAATATAAAGAATATACCCTTTATGCTGAGTAACGTGCACAAGATATGGATCTTTTCAACATTCAAAAAGAAAGATGAGCAATATCCAACTGATTTGGTCTGAATCGCTAGGGTTGCTCGTCACTAACCCATTGCAAAGTAATCGTTGAAAATATCACCGAAAAGGAAATCTCTTCCTTTTATTAGTTTTATAGTTTGAAAGTATCCCTTTTCCGCCAAAGCTCCAAACTTCCGCCCTCTGTCAACACCTCCTAAATATTAGAAGGCCTTCGCGCTGATTTGTGACGTCACATCTAATAGGGTAACATTGTCCACTCTCGTATACGCGCCTACGGAACTCTTCCGATGCATTTTTACATATTTTCCTCCATTCTTTAATATTAAACGAAACATTCATATACATCAAATAAAAAAATATCAATAAATTAATCAAAAAATTGTGTTTCATGTACATAGAGCACTTAAGTATAAATATAGTTTATTTTTTTAAATAATAATCGCAAGGATGTGATCACCAATGTTCTCTATTTTACTGTTAATTTATACACAAAACTATGCTAATTTCTTTATCGTTATTATTTTCTTAGTTTTATTCAGAATAGTTACAAAAAGAGAAATAATATGAAAAATAATTTTCAAAACAAAAAATGCTACACAAATTTAAAAACAATAATATTATTGGCATCATACACAATCGCAAAATAAAAAATTACGATTCAATTAATTTTAAAAGATATTTTTAAGTAAATCATACATATATAAATATAGATACATACATAAAAATAAATACATATAATGGGTCCATACATAAAAATAAAGTAATTTATTCAGCTAATAAAGTATGTAGTTTTCTTTTATCTGTTTCAACTTTTTTTAATATCATTTCTCCCGTACATTAGTTATGTAATGCATTAGAAATAGTTTTCAAAACAAAAAATACAACACAAATTTAAAAACAATAACTTTATTGGTATCAAACACAATCACAAAATAAAAAAATTGCCATTCAATAAATTTAAAAAAATATTTTTAGGTAAATCATACATATATAATTATAGATAAATACATGAAAATAAATATATATATGCATCAAAAATTGGTCCATACAAAAAATAAAGCAAGTTATTTAGCTAATAAAGTATATGATTTTCTTTTCTTTGCTTCAACTTTTCTAATATCATTTTTTTCCTTACAGTAGTTATTTAATAATGCATTTGTAGAAGTGTGGATAATATGCTTTAAAACTAGTTCAAAGCATGATCATTGTTCAAGGTTGATCAAATAAAAAACATTTCATTTGAATTTATCAAGCAAATCGATATTTCTGAGGTAATTCGACGTTAATTATTTTGTGTAAGGAACATATTTTCATAATCTTTTGAAAGAAGTTTCTGAACTGTTACATAGTTGTAGAATACTGCTGATACAATATCTGGGATAGGACAAAATAAACTTCCTCTGTCTATGATACGCATTAAATGATAGTTAGAATTTAGTTCAAATTTTATTGAGAATAATTGATTTGGAGCAAAGGTCGCATTTAACTTTTTAAGTGTTGTTCTTGCACAGTCTTCAGCTAAATATGTTAAAACAGGTAGATAAGATTCAGCATCGCAAAAATGTTTTTCAGATAGTGTTATATTAAAAAATCATGTAATATTGAAGACTCTAAATGACTTTCAGTGCACGAATATTCTAAATCAATGTCTTTTAACTTAAGCTTCCAAAAGTGTTCGAAATTAAAATTAGAGGTAAAAAATTTTGCATTCTTAGTTTAGCTTCCACTTCATAAAGCTGTCGAACTCATATTGAATATTGAGAACCTGAAATTGTCCTATATTTCCCAAAACTACTTTTTGCATCTGCTTTGATTTTCCCATGAAGAAAATATTAAAATTTTAATTCATTTATATACAATATTTTGACATTTCAAGTAAAGCATATGTTGTATGAATAAAATCAAGACGTGTTTCATTAGTTAGGATTCCAATAGTACAATTTTTTTTTCTTCCATGAAACTAAGCAAATAAAATTTTGTATAAGAACTCACATCCTTTGTTATCTGGTGATAAAGTAATAGGTTGTTAATAAGGATCATTAGATGTTGTCCATTTACAGTTGTTTTAACATTAACAATTTTCCACCATCTACAAATTAAAGAAATAAAATTTGATGTTGTTTCATAACTTATTAGCTTATGTTGCTCTCCTAATTGTTGAAGCCCCTGAATAACAAAGTTATTAAATATCTTAAGCACAAGTTTCACATTTTGTTTTTCAAGATTTGAAGGACATAAAGCTTTTAAAATTAAACCATAAGCAAACTTTACTAAATTATTATTTTCTATATCATATCGTTACTTAAGTGTAGAGAAATTTGCTTCTAATAATAGAAACTTATTATGACCTTCAAAATCTGGAAAATAAAAACATTGCCCTGCATATTTTTGTTTAATCCAATTGTTACGGATCTATTTGAATATGTGTACTGAATCAATGACAAAAAAATAAAGGATTAGAAGGAAGTTTGGAGAGGGGAATGACAGCTCAAATGTCATCCTCGTCACTTGACCGAGGTTTAAAATTGCGAGTCCATCGCTCAAAGCCCTCGTGTTGCTCCTACGTTCGATGTTAATTAGCACAAAATCAATCAAAGTAT
This sequence comes from Nephila pilipes, assembly GCA_019974015.1. Lineage (NCBI taxonomy): Eukaryota > Metazoa > Arthropoda > Arachnida > Araneae > Nephilidae > Nephila > Nephila pilipes. The sequence goes on from BMAW01016158.1 coordinate 2,397,722, forward strand.
TTAATGAATTAAGGATTATTAATTTCTTATTTACATCAATAATATTTGCTTTTTCTTTGGAAATAGGCATCAATAAAAAAAAAGTATTTGTTTAAACTTTCTCTGGTACTGTGGTCTTACTCAGAAAGTGCTGTTCGTAGCATATGGAAAGAAATATTTTTATATTTTAATATAAAAAGAAACCTGAGAAGTTAAAGACAAAACAAAAGATAAAAGTTTCAAACCTGAAATAGATGCAAGCCTCCCTTTACTGATTGGAATTTGTTTTTTTAATAAATATATTATGATAATAATATATACTTTCCAAATTTAACTATTAAGGCAATAAAACGAAAAGAAGTGAACTATAAAAATTTATATTGAACAATTTTTGTAGGGGGGGGGGGAGGAGAGAGAACTTTTTTTTAATTAAATATGACTGAAAAAGATCCACGGTTTTTCCCTAATTACTTATACTTCATTTCTGCTTGAATTTCTGAAAAAATGAGGAGTTACCCATAAGGTTTAAGTAAGTTTTATTTCGAGGAACAATTATGATTAATAGAACACATAGTTCAATCGCAATATGTCTATTTAGTAGAAATAAAATTTAAGTATACAGTTAGTTTAGTTTTGACATGATAAAATAATATTCAAATTTTGTTTTACAACATTTATACTGATTAAATGTATTTATGTAAGCTGTTAAATAATAATCATTTTTTGATTGCTTTTATAAATTAAATTTGAATATCTTCGAAAATATTATATGGCAACAATTCAGAGTGCTATATTTGATAAATGCCTGACAGCTCTCCTCATTCTTTTTATTGTTTTACATTTTAATTCACTATAATTTTTCCTCTATTATTTATTTCTTGTTATTTTTTACTATTATTATTTTTCCTTATAAAAATAAATAAAGTTTACATATTTAATCTTAAGAGCTTTTAATACTAGGAGAAAAGAAATTTCAGATTCATACGCTCACATCCCCTTAAAAAAAAAAAGAGAGAGAGAGATAGAGAGACATAACTTAAGTAATAGACAAAATAAATCTTTGGCTTTTTCAACTTAACAGCTGTGAACCTCCATAATGTTCCCCCAATTGACCTTTGTACTTCGTAGTGAATACTTCTAGGCAGACTAATTAATCGCACAAGTTGGATATTCCAGCCAACACAACGTGCCAAATACCTTGGAATACTCAGCGCCATCTATGGATGTTATTCAGAATTTTTTCATTCACCGATATCGCTCTTAATGGACTCCAAGCTGGAAAGAGACATGAATAAGTTTTGAAAATATAAGATTGCAACAAAATATTGGCTATCACTGATTCAATAATTTTCCTTATAAGTTAATATGATATTTATATGTAACAGAATCTTTCTTTGTCAAACGACTTCTAATCTTATTTTTGAATTACTATTATAATAAGAATAAAAACTTTGCTTCTATGTTGTTATTTTCTTAAAAAAAATGTGACATTTAGTATATAATGAGGAAAAATAATTTAATTAGTCGGAAAAAAAACTTATTGCAATTAAAATAAATTTTTTCAAAATACCTTTAAGCGCCACTGTAGAAGAAATTTTTAAAAATTATGTTCATTTAAATATGGAAAAAATATTGATTTTTTGCACAGCTTAATATATTAACAGTGTAAAACAAAAGTAAATCACATTATGAACATAGGGAAAAGTTCAAAATAACTCATTTTTGAAATTTGAATTCAATGCATTTGTCATCACTTTATATATGATATACTATAAAAGAATAATGCATAAGCGAGAAACTTGAACCACTTATTGAAAAAAAGTAGCCATTTGTTTTAAAATCTAGAGAACTAGAATCTTCATACTTTGTAGCCAGATAAATAAGTATTCAAATTACTCTAAATTTTGTTTCCCTAAATAAATTTCAATAAAATTACAGCACCTTTGTAAGAAGTGGAGTATTCCCTCTGTAATCCGGCACTTCACCTAACCGGCTGTGCCAGTAAATTCGGCGTTTTTACACCAGATGACAAGTCATAGAAAATTATTTTATGCCTTCTACTTCAACTGAATAATGCAGGATATCAATAGAAAACAGTACATCGTTTTAATAATTTTGTGCTCTTCACTCTTTATTTGAGTGTATTGTTTTAAATTTTATAGAAGCAATACATAGCTATTTTGTTCATTTACATTATTATTAGTGATTTTCTAGTAAAATTGTGTTTTCGGTAATCCGGCGGTGCTCTGGTGCGATATTTGCTGGATTACCCCCCTATAGAATACTGTAATTCAAAAATGTTCCGAACTTCCCCTATATATAAGAAATAAAGACATTTGTTTCTGCAATTGTAGTTTATAAAACTATTAGTTTATATATCCAAGATAGGAAATCTTTCAAAAAATTAATCATGTCGATAATATGCTACTCTTGAAAATTAAGTTGGAAATACTGGCTCTAGTATTATGTCAATTTAGGTATTGTTTAATAGTTATTTCAACTGATTAATATAGATCACTTTTTTGTTAGAACTTCTTGATTTTTAAGAAATGAAAAAATTGAAGTCTGTTAGGGCTATTACACAAAAAATATTATTTGAAAATCTGAAGAATTTTTTTTAAAAAAGAGACTTCAATAGATAGATACAAAACTTTTTTTTTTGTTGCTCTCTCTCTCTCATTCACATATTTTATTACTCAGAGGAAGAATTGACATTTTGCAGTTAGATGAAGAATTAACAAACAGCCATCTAAAAATCGTAAAATAACTTTGTTTGGAGGCTTATGAAAGAAAATTTTCAAAGTACAGTAATGTCTTCGCTTACAATTGTCGATCACTCACATTCTAATGTATTCTGTGATGTATCGCAATGCCAGAGTGACGCTTGTTAATTACCAGTTTACTTCAAAGATTATTTCGTATATCATTTTACATATTATTCCTTTTTCAGTTATGGCATGTTCGAATTGTTAAATAAATCATAAGTCCTTTTTTTTTGATATTTTGACAGTTATTTTCAGTTATTTTAGGCCATCAAAAACCAAACCTTGATTATTATTCATAATGAAAGTATTTTAACAAGTGTATTTTTTCTTGATGAAATATGATAGCAAAACGGATATTAATAGCATTGAAGAGATTATGAAGCTTGTATTTATCTTTCGAAATAACAAACTGAAATCTACAGAAGCTAAACAAATCTGAATAAGTAGGTGCATCTAGACAAAACACATTTTCACTCAGCAGAAATTAATGAAGGAGATAGTTATCTATATTTGTAAGACTCATTGTGTCCAAAAAATGTGTGTGTTATATCAACAGTTAACTTTGCTCTGAAAGCAAAAATAAAATTAAAAAAAGCCAAACTAAAAACATTTTTTTTCCTTTCACTGCTTTTTCAATAACGTATTTTAACATCTTTGTTACAAAAAAAATCAGCTGCTCTCAGTGAGATTTGATGATTCGCAAAAATCAGCTGCTTGGAGAAAAAAAAATTTGAAGGGGGACGATCTGCCACAAATAAATGCTTAGGCTCAGAATGACAGAATCAGTAAGTATGAAAAAAAAACTAGAAAAAAAAAAAAATGTCAAACACAGGCGAGACAAAGTATTAGGATACCAGAAGTTGCTAGGCGTAAGCCGAAATTTAAATCCGGTAATTCATTTTTTACTTAATATGTTGATAAAAGACTCAAGAGGAACACTTCATAGATAAATAATTCTTTTTATGAAATGGAATAAATTAATGCAATTATTATTTATTTGAATACATTTTTCTTTCCTCATGCTGTTTATACACCTAAGTTTAAAATATTTATATAAAACATTTAAAAGGCTATAAAAATGCGTGTAAACTTTCAGAAATACATGAAAAGAAATTTATTATGAATAAAGTTTTTTGTATTTATATGGTAAAAATAAGTTTTGTATTACTTCATGAAGAATTTTTACAAACACACACACATATTGTGACGGGTCTATCCACGACCTTGTAACTAACAGTCCTCTAGGGGAATTTTCGGGCCTTAGAAATTATTTTTATTAGAAAGCTTCCTCCGAAGAAGAGAACGTGATCAAGCAAAGTAAGACTGATATATATAGTATAAGCTTTCAAGAAAAAGAGATAGAGAGGGGAGAGAGATAGGATAGACTTTTCTAGCTGAATTGTTATGTAGATTGATAGATAGATTGATTGATAAATAAATCAAGTGTTTTAGAAATGTCGACCCTTCCTTCCGACCAAACACCCTAGTGCGACTTCTAGTGCGTTCGCACAATTAAAACGGGCATTTATAAACAGCTTTCCGGTGGTCAGAAATAGATCGGAGTTAGAGGCTGAGTTTTACTCGTCGCACCAAGTTAGAAGTCAGGCACCGTCAGATTTTGTTTACAAATTATTGAAGTTACAGAAAATCCTTAGTTTTAAATTGACGGAAGAAAATCTGTTGAATCACATCATTATGAGATTATCCCCACAGGTAATGGATTATGTAAAAGTTCGAAACCCCTCAACAAAGGCCCAACTTTTACAATTAGTAGAAAAGTATGAGGAACGACATGGGTATAAGGAAACCCCGGGTTCGAGCAATAATGACGAGAGAAAGGAATGGGATTCGAGTAGAAGGTTGCCCGAAGTCGTTTCGATGGAAACTGGCGGAATAATACGCGGGTGAGGAATGTGGATTCGAATAATTTTAGATATCGCGGAAGTGCAGGAAATCAGGGGTTCGAGAACAGTATTAGGAATGATCGAGGTGATCAAAGATCCGATAATCGTAGAGGTCGCAATGATTTTACAAATAGAGGATCGAGTTATGATTGGACAGGAGGGGATCGAAAATTTTTTCGAAATTTCAGTTCGTATAGACATCGCCATAAGCGAGATATGGCTCTTGATCCACATGGCGCAGGACGAACTATGGAGGTGCAGTGCCAAAATATTGCCAACCGTGGTGTTAATCGTAACCAAAGTTTTGATCGCTCTCAAATAGCTTTAAATTCATTATTTGTAAAATAAGCACAGACTTGCAAACAACTTAAGTGGGAATTTGAAAATGTTATTAAAGCCATTCAGAATCGGCTACAAACTGTAATAAGGAGGTCTGAGAGATTACAGAAGCGGATCCGATGTTTAGTAAATAATCAAAATATTAATCACAGTTTTTCTTTTGCCTCTAGTAGTAATTCTGGGCACATCGGTCACTCTGTTAGAAGGGGATCGAGCACCAGTTATCATGAAAAGCCGTCTAATCAATATGGTTGAGGGATCCGAGTGAAGCTAGTAGAAGACTTAGAGTGTGGTAATATTGAGAAATTGTTTGAAGAGACTAGGCGGAATACTAAGATTCAACAGGATAAATAGGCAAAATATTATAATAAGGAAAGACTGCATCAGAGTAAAAGGAAGCCACCAGTGAGAAAGAACGGGCGAAAACGCAGTGCGCCTTCTTCATTAGTTGAGAATACTGAAGTTAAAAGACGACCCCATGAGAACTTCAAGTGGAGAAAGAGGCTAATTCCTGTATCACTTCCATTAGGTCCAGGAACAAGAAAGATGACCAGGAGAGAAGCAGCTGACGAAAATCAAGTCCTGTCCGAAAGGTCCAGTTCCTGTCCATCTCAAAGAGCGGCAGAAAACGACAGACAAGTCCTGCCTGGGAGGCCAAGTCCTTATCAGCTTCGCAGCAGACGATATATCAAGGAAGGGCAAGAGCATTCCCGGAGATCAAGTCCATATCCCCTACGCAACAGATTGCGCATCAACGAGAGGCAAGTGACAGCAAGAAGGACAAGTCCATACCTGACAAGAGCCGGAGGAGTAGAAACAGCGAGGAGCAGTAGTAGATTTCAGCCGTACAAGTGACTCAACAGTGATGATTGTAAAATGAAAATGATTGTAAAAATGCTCCAGTTGTTAGTTATTTAAATGTATTAAAATTTATTAACATAATTTCTATCGGGTCGTTAAGACCCTCAGATAAATCACTTTTTCTTCACGGAGGGGGTTGTGACGGGTCTATCCACGATCTTGTCACTAACAGTCCTCTAGGGGAATTTTCGGGCCTTAGAAATTATTTTTATTAGAAAGCTTCCTCCGAAGAAGAGAACGTGATCATACAAATTATGACTGATATAGTATAAGCCTCCCCCCCCCCCCCCCCCCCCCCCCCGCCCCCCCGAGATAGGATAGACTTCTAGCTGAATTGTTATGCAGATTAATAGATAGATAGATAAATAAATAAATTAAGTGTTTTAGAAAAGTCGACCCTTCCTTCCGACTAAACACCCTTACAGTATATATGTATATATATAAAAATAAATATAAGGATTTAACTTTAATTTATTATAGTTTCTCTTAATAATAATTTAATATCCTAATTTTTCCCATTCTCTCATTTATTTATACAATCACGTGTTCTTAAAAATTCGCTGAATGTGCAGATCCCACGGCTTCAGACCTGTAGGAATGATCCTTACTAAACTTTCTGTCTGCAGCAGAAGTCCCTAAGAATCCTTGCATCTATACCATGCAGTCTGATACGAAAATCCCTAATATAAAACTTAAAGTAAGAGAAAATTCTCTCTCTTCTGGCTCATCTGCGTGTTTGTTCTGATCGTCAGACTGTGAAGTTATATGTATCTCCAGCCCTAGAAGATGTAATATGGTTTCCTCTCTCTCTCTCAGCGATAGTGAAATAAACAAGTAAATTAGAACTTTGCCTCGACTCATTATATGTAATTAATTACAAAATTACCAAAATCGATATATATATATATATACACACGCGGGCGCGCACACACCGGTGTGCAAAAATTATGGACGAAGTTGAAAAATTAGCATATTAACGGAACGAAGAGTCAGAGCGGACGGTAAGTCCAGTCAGAAGATTTACTTGGATGAGGTACGATTGCACATGCGCAGATATGCAGCCAGATGTAATGCGGGAGTGTCGGAGAGGTATAAAGCACGTAGGCAGTGAAAGCTCAGGATTTCTGGGAAAGCGATTGCACGGCGTATATTAGTTTAAACGACGTCGAGTTTTGTCTCAGTTAGTTAAAACTGGGATAAATGTACGGTGGATTCCTTCAACTTGTCCATTTCCTCGTGGTACACCCGTGGTAATTTGTAGATGTTGAATACCTTCTTCTGTGCAATAATCACTAAACACTTTCGAAGTAAACGCTGATCCTCTATCCGATATGATTCTTACGGGGATCCCAAAGGTTTTTTGTTGTAATTTTAGCTTCTCTAGAGCGTTTTCAGCTGACCCTGTTTTTGCAGGGTACAACCAAATGAATTTCGTAAAAGCATCTATAACGGTGAAAATGTGTTGATAATTCTTGTTTGTTGATGCTAACAGTCACATGAAATCGATATGGTATGTGCTTAAAGGGTTGTCTTCTTTTGGAATATGATTTAAGAAACATTCTATTTTGTCACTCTCTCTATTAGCTAAGATACATGGTACAAAATTTATTATTACGTTCTTTACTAACTTCGTTAAATTTGGAATAAGAAATTCTTGTTTGACGATCTCTTCTGTTTTTGCTATTGAAAAATGACCATTTTCGTGAGCTAATTTAATTAATTCAATTTGCATGTTTTTTGGAGCTACTATCAGTTTTCTACCGTTTGAGTATTTCTAAAATATTCTTTTTCTTTCAAAAGAGTCTTCTGAATTTTCTAATATCGACTGCAATGTTAAAATGTTTTAATCTACTTCTTGGGCTTTCTTTAATTTCGCTATTAGAGTGTCTTTGCTGATTATCATGACAGGATGTCTACTTGAAGCATCTATATGTTGCACTCTAGTTCCTGTTCGATGTTCGATTTCTTAGTCGAATTCTTCTAATTGAAGAGACCATCTGGCTATAGGTGTAATCAGGTCTTTTTTATGCATGGTCTTTTGGAACGCAGAACAATCTGTGACTATTTTGAAATGCTAACCTAAGAGGTATACTCGAAACTTCTATAATGCTGTTATAATTATCAGAACTTCTACTTCATAACTGTCATACTTCTCTTCAGCTGGACTTGTTTTCTTTGACATATAATAAATAGGATGCAATTTGCCATCGTCAGCTTCTTGTAATAAAACTGCTCCATAGCCTAGTTTACTTGCGTCCGTGTGTAATTCTGTTCTTCTTCCATATTTGTAAATGTGTAAGACTGGACTTTCAGACAATATTTTCTTTAATTTTTCGAATGCTTCTTTTTGTTGTGTTCCAAAAACAAATTGATTTTCTATCCTTGTGAAGTCGCTTAACGGTTTAGCAATTTTCGAGTAATCTTTGATGTATTTTCGGAAATATCCAGTTAATCCTAGAAAACTTTGTGCTTTCTTTACGGTCGTTGGTTCTGGAAACTTTGCAACTGCTAATGTCTTTGCGATTGATGGCTTGATGATTCCATTCTCTACTATGTGACCTAAAAATTCAACATTTCGCATTAGGAACTGACACTTCTTGAATTTTATCTCCATACCATATTTCTTTGCAATTTCGAACACAATTTTAAGTTTTTGGAGTCCTTCCTTTTCATTTTTTGCTGGAACAATAAGCTTACTAATATTCACCCATATAGCTTACTAATATTCTTTTACGTGTAAGGTCTCTGAAAATGCTTGTGAAAAATCTTTGAAAAATACCTGGGCTCGTGCTTAACCCAAAAGGAACTTTGTTGAACTCAAACTGTTCATCTGGAACGATAAAAAACGTGAATTTCTGCAATCTTCAACAACGTTGACGTGGACAAAACCGTTTCGTAAATCTAACATGGAATAAACTTTTGCTTCTTGGAGCGTATCTAAAACATCTTCGATGAGAGGTAATGGAAATTTATCTTTCACTAGCTTCAGGTTGAGTTTTCGGTAATCGATGCTCATTCTTGAAATTCCATTTTTCTTTTTGACCATTACAACTGGACTGGCGTATTCTGATGAGCTTGGGCGTATGATGCCCTCTTTGAGTCATTCTTCTATCTGTTTATTTACTTCTTCTCTTTCCGTAAATGCTAATTGGTATGGCGATTGACAAACTGGTAACATCGGTGCTTGCCGTCTTTTCAGGCTTGTAGCTTTCTATCATTTACGTAAGTTCTTTTTTGATCTCAGGATCTCCTATGTGATTCAGTTCTACTTTTTCGACGTTTTTCGCTAGTATCTGCATTATGAATGCTTGATTTTCATATTTAACAAATTCTACACCATTCTTCGTGAAGTTGACTGATGCTCGTTCTAAAATATCTGAACCTATGATTGCTTCGAACTTCAGTTTTGTTGTAGGTACCACATGTTAAGTTAGTGTATAGTTTTCTTCATCCATCTGCAATTCTAGTACGAAAGATGCTATCGTAGTGACTTGAGCATCACCTATGCGGGTTAAGAGAATTTTGTTCTTCGCTAGCTTTGTTGAATCGATGATTTTTCTGCTGGTATTTTCTCGTAGTAGACTGACGGTACTTCCGGTGTCGATAAGAGCAGTAATTTTCTAGTTTCCAAACATTATTTCCTTGGTGCGTAGACTTTCTTGACTGATAGTGGCACATGTTACCGTAGGTTTGCTTGTTTCTCTCGTGAAATTCGTTGTTCTCTTCGTTTGGTTTGTATTTGGCTCTTTCGCTGAATCGTTGAATCTTCTAAACTTGGAGTAATTCGTTTGCACGTGATTAGAAACATTTGAACTTGAATATCTTTATCTCCCATGAATTCGATTTTGAATCCGTCGATTTGAGATTTCGTGATTTACTTCATAACTTCAGTGACTGGCGGATTCAGCATCGTGATGTCGATTGTACCAAGTGGTCGCTGCAACTTTCCTACTTGATCTATCCTGCTCGAATTTTCGTTGCGATTCATATTGTCGAAGTTTTTCTGGAGCTCTGAAATCTTGTTTCCCCTTAAAATACGTATTAACTGGCTTTTGATGTAATGTTCTCCTGACGTCTTCGTACTCAATGTTGCTTAAAGTCGGTAGGAGCTCTACGTTTCATTTGATCTGAGTTGATCAGTTTTCTTAATTCTTCAAAATATTCGATTTTTAACCCTAATGTCCACCCGTCAAAATATGTTGCAAGTTCGTGATAAAAATCGGTCCAAGTGTGGTTATAAACTTTTTGATGCGTGGCAAATAACTGGCGAAACTTTTCTGGCGTTAATTTAAATCTCTTTAGCAGAAGTTTTTTTAGCAGAAGTAGTTGTTTGCTATCTCCTTTGGTTCACGTGCTATGATGTGAGAAATTTCGGGAGGTAAGAGTCCTAAAAGATATGAAACCCAATGCTCTTTTGGAATTGTTAATCGTAGCACTTGACGTTCGAATAAGACTAAATATAAGCTAATATCTTCTTTAACTTCATATTTATGGAGAAATTTGAATATTTCCTAGCCTATAGTAATTTTGAACTGTGGGTTTCGTCAACCGTTGTGTGTAATTTGAGTTGATTTTCTAATTTTAATCGCTCTAGCTCAATTTCGTGTTGATTTTGACTTCGTTTCTCTTCTAGATCAAGGGTTTCTAACGCAACTTTTCTTCCAAAGCTAAAGCTTCAAGGAGCAACTTTTTTTCAAATTCTTGTTTTCGTTGTGCTTCGGCAAGTGTTTCAAGGTGCAATGTTTCTTCTTTTTCTTTCCGCTGCTCTATTATACTTGTAAACAAATTTTTAGTGAATTCTTCATCATATTTAGTATCTTTAATGATTAAGTCCCTTAGTTTCTTAACTGTCATTGAAGAACCAGGCTTTAGATCTAATGTCTTCCAGAGGATAAACATATCTTCCCGATGTCCTTTTGCGAGGAACGACATCTTGAAATTGTTATGTGAATAGTTAAATATAATCAATTGATTTGAAAATTTGCACTCTAATCGTTATTACGTAATATCAACAACATTATGGTGAATTTCGCTTAATTAATTTACTTAAATAGATATACGTATCAAAAATATATATTGAACACAATAATTAAATGTAAGGATATTTGAAATAAATTGTGAAAATGATATAAATATATGAAATTTCTTTCAGTTTATTGCAATATAATTTGTTAAAATACTCCTTTTTTTAATGAATTATTTATCATATCAATCTGAAATCCCTTTTTTAAAATTTTCTACAGAACTAAAACTAAACATTGTGAAAGAATATAAAGTAATTCATTTAGAACCAAAAAGTATTCAGTCATACAGTGAAATAATTAGAGAATAAAAAGCAAAATCATCTACTTTGATAATACACTTTCAATTTGCTTAATTTAGAATTCAAGAATCTGCCAAACCTATTTTTTTTTCAAAGTAATAAGTTATCATTCATTGAGAGAGTGAAATCAAACAGCGTACATTTGTTTAGGCGATGCTGAAATTATCTCATGTGAAAGGGAGAATATTTATGCTTTTTGAAAGAGGAAGTCTAATTACTTATACATTTATTCGATTAAGCGTCTGGGAAACGCTGAGTGATTTGAAATACCATTGCACATGAATTCACACACACAATGATAAAAAAAAGACACTCGTAGATTTTTAGTTCAAGTTAGATTTTTAGTAACAATTTGAAAATATATATATATATATAAATGCACTTAGAAAATAATACGTTTAATTTACTTTTTCTTCAGATATTTCTTTTTATAATTTAAAAAAAAAAAACATTACATGATGGCACTTCATTGGAATTAGACGGATTGCCCGAAAAATAAATGTTTTACAGTACCTGGAATCTTACGATGAAACTTGCACATTAATACACGCTTGATTTTCTTTAAAAGCTCTTTCAGAAATCGACGTCCTATTTTTGAGCGGTTAGATTAAACACAATTTATATGATAACGAACACAAAGACATATTTTGTTGTTGAAGAAAAACTGCAGGTTCTACTTGTAGGCGGGACACACTCGTCATCGCAGAAAACTGACTGTGAAAATGGATGAGGTACACATTTTTTGTAGTGGATCTGTCGTGGCTGGACACTGACTGTTCTTGCTGTAGAGACATACTTCGTCGCTGGACTCTAGTTATTCTTGCTATAGATGCATACATCGTCACTGGACACTGGCGATTCTTGCTGCAGAGTGGGCCGCGGTAGCCGAGTGGTCAAGGTCGTGGACTAGCGGCCGGCGGTTTTCGTTCAGTCGCGGGTTCGATCCTTGGCCGCCAAAGACCCGCCGTGTAGTCGGGGCTGATGCACGTTAAATCTGTTCGGGGTCCAAAGTCCTCCCGTTGGCGTGGTGTGGATGTTAGGAGAGGGGGGTGCCAGCTCAGGTGTCGTCCTCGTCACTTGACCGTGGTTCCAAATTACGAGGTCCGTCGCCAATAGCCCCCGTGTTGCTTCTAGTGCGACGTTAATAAAAACTAAACTAAACTAAACTCTTGTTGCAGAGTTGGATTTGTCGTCACTGGACACTGGCTATTCTTGCTGTATGGGAGGATCTGTGGTCACTGATAAATTTTGTACGCATCTTGGCATTTAGAGTCGAACGCTCAAAAATTTTGCACACATCCTGGCATCTCGGGTCAAACACTTATAAATATTGCACATATCCTGGCATCTCAAGTCAAACGCTTAAAAATTTTGCACAGATCCCCGTCGAACCCCCATTCCATTGTGATAATGTATCAATTCAATGATGAGGCTCGACTTATTTTACTTCGTTTATTATTTGGAGAGATGAAATGAGAAGTATTTACAACAGGAGATGACGAATTGACCAGTTCTTCGGAGCAAATTAGATGGCTGCCTCATTTAATCCATATCGGCGAAGGAGAAGAGAAGCGGAAGAAAAAGAGAGAGAACGAAAGATCGCTCAGTTTTGTTCTGGAATAGGTGGTGCTGCATAAGCTATCACATGACGCTGATTCGTGGTGCCATCTATCGGATATCTGAGGAACTGGTTATACAGTACATTGGAAAATAAAATTAATTCTTTGATAATTTGCTGGAAACTCCTGCATACATACATATATATATATATATATATATATATATAATTCAGATGTTTGTACATTATATCGAATTTCTGAAAAATTAATGGATAGATTTTTTTAATATTTGGAATGTATATACATTTATTACAGCGGAAGAGATGCATCATTCGAAAGTCTTTTTATATACTCATGATTATCATTTAAACTCACAGTGAAGGGATGTCCTAATTACACGTAGTAACATCAAACTTAAAAGGAGTCTTACATGAGGCATGGACACCTTTTACAGCCAGACGATGCATACTGCATAACGACATAATATCGCATAACGACCCTGTAATAGATCCCACTACTGCAACTAGGTAGTTTTTAGCTCTGGCATGGCTTTCGGAGGAAGATAATAAGATGCAATTGCTTTCCCGGATGACTCCCAGATATACTCAGTAAGCTTAAGGTTTGGAGATCTAACTGGCCCATCAATGAGGTTAATATCCTTACTTTCCAGGTAAACATAGACCAGCTGGGCCTTATGTGGAGGATCACTGTCATCCATTAACAGGAACCCAGGACCAACTGCGTCTCTGAAAAGTTTATAGCGACTCTCTTCAATAACAACGCTAGATGTTAAAATGCCTTATTTATTAACTTGCCCGAATAGGGCGTCCTGTTTAGTCTAGTTGGTTAAGGCATGACAAAAAGTGATCTATCAACATTCCTCGGACCTACTGATCTAGGGTTCGATACGCCATTGGGACCCTAAGACCAACAGCTATCCCCTTCTACGGGGTCGGAAATTCGCCTAACTTTAAATGGTGACCCAGGACTTGAACACTAGATGGCCACAGCCACATAATGTAAAACACATATTTATCAAGGGTAAATATTTAGAAAGGGGGGGGGAGACAAAGTTAATCATATAAACTGCACATCATTACATCATGCTGTACGTATCATCTCTCTCTAGCCACTCTCTGACTCGTCTAAGCAAAAATAGGTGGTGCTGACTGTTTGATGCTACGTAACTCTAAACAGAACCAAGTAATAAAAGGGGGATGCGGGAATGCAAATTTAGTTCCACACACACACACACACACAATGTTGTAGCTGGATTTGATTACGTATTTATGAAAAAGCAAACATTTAGATAATTGAAATAATGGAGATTAAAGAAACTATTCCGTACTTTGGGATAGAATAGTAATATTGTGCTTATAACGTTATTACTGATCAAACCATCACACTTTAATGGATTACATTATAAAAATATGGTACCAAACCAAAAACCAACAAAACAGAAAATCAGCTATAGACAAAAGAAGAAAGTAACCAAAGTAAAATAGTAAACAACTGCGATCTATCTATAGGCAGTCAAATTACACAAATCAAACATTTAAAAATATTGAAGTGAACCATTTAAAGTCTAAAAACTTGTTATAAACCAAAAATAAACATAAAAACATGCTAAAAACAAAATGTAAGAATTTTCAATGACACGTCATCAGAACAACAGTGTTAGAACTTTTCAAAGTCTACAAAACATGAAAGAAATTATGCAAATAAAAAGCATTTTAATAAAGTTAAAATAAGAGAAATGAAAAACGGGCAATGTATATGTATATATATATATATATATGCTATACCATATATATATATATAATATATGTATATATATAATTTAAC